>JAEIIL010027551.1:0-36042 GCA_018905715.1 Drosophila lini
TGACATAACTCAAATATTTTGTATCCTTTAGTTCTAGTTATGTTTTAGCAGATTTATTACAATAGATAAAAGCATATATAATAATGCAAAATTTGTATGCCTTATCCTTCCCTCCCTTAAATAAAATATTAAATTAATTTTGAAACCTATTCCCATTGACAGCGGCCACAGGATGATAATAAAATATTAATCCTACAGCCAAATCAGTACACTACAGCGCTGGCAGGACTTACAGCCGGCTAACAGAGTCCCCTGTGCGCAGTCCTGCGGCGGAGGAGACGGCGGGTGGCTGGGGACTGTCCCACAGGACTCCTGCTATAAACAGACGAAACTCAACAGGTTTAAGCTCAGTTGGCTCTGTGAGGTCCTGGCATTCAATCGCGGAAAGCGGCGGCAACGACCCCAAGTAATACGCCAGGAAGCGCCCACGCACGGTGCAAATTCCGAGTACTTGTCGCTAATAGATAATTGAATTTTTCGCCATTGTTATGTGGGAATTTAATGCGCGTGGCAGTGTGTGCAATAAAAATTAAAGAAACTTTTTATGTGCGTGCTGTGCGATTGATTGGAAATGCGCTGCCATCCGGCAGCCGATAAACCCAGCTGTGGAGTCTCGAACGATTTTTGAAATGCTTCCCAGTTTGAAGGGACATTTTTTTCGGAAGAATTCCCATTTGTCCAGCCAATTAAAAGTTTAATCAATAAATGTGCTCTTGATAAGTGTGAAAAGTAAACCGAGCAGCGGAATGACAAAGGGTGAAGGATATGTGTCCACACGGATACGCCGAGCGCTCACACAACCCAGCGACGGGGCGGCGGAGGGAGCCATCGCGTAAATTGTTTACTCTGGCGTTACACTGCGCGAAAGGCGGACTCCGCTGTGGGGAGCAATCAAATGCGCTTTCAATTAAACTCAAAGTCCCAACCCCTTTTGCGAAATTCCCGCCCAGCCCGGCTCTGTGTCTCGTGTCCCGGGTCCTGTGTCCTGTCAGCAAACGCTCCGTTGCCTGGCTGCTCATCCATCAAATTCGTTGTCCTGTCGCTTCGATGGGGTAAACGGGGTGATGGGGGTGAAAGTGCCGACGCCGGAGGGGGTTGTTTGGGCAGGGGGCGTGGTCCGCACACACACACACACACATGGACACATATATGTGCTTATGTGCCATTCTTTGCAATTATTCTACGCGCCCTCCTCATTACGACCCCATTGAAACTCAACAAGTGTCGCCCGAGTGAAACTATCAGATACAAATTGAACACGCAACAATTATGTACAGTCCTCATTCGCAGTGACATTTGCACTTACGGCCATTGCACTGAGAGAAAAGCATCTGTGATGGCAGATACATGCTTGGAATTTATAATTTATAGTTCACTTTATGAATAATTTGATTAAATATTTGAAGATTCTTATATATAAAATACTTTCATTTTATTATTATATTATTTTTTTAATTATAAATATATTATTACCATTACATTCCTCGATCAGGTCACCTGCAATACATCGATTAAGTATCTAAATAACTATTTCTCTCCGTGCAACAATCGTGTTTATGAGGCGCTGACACTCTATATGCTCGCCTGAACAATCAGCAATATGCTAAATGGAAAAGCGCACAAGCCCGGAGAGAACCCTGACCCTTGCCCAGCGGGCGGCAGTGGGGGCTCCAGCTTGAATTTGAATTCGAGCGGGACAGGAGGCGTCTGTGGGAGTGGCAGCAACAGGACAGCCTCCGCGTGCGTTAAGATCGACATTAGCACTTGCCAATCGAGCGCGGGAAGAACGGCTTCCGACGAGATGACAAACCCATCGGGCGGGGGCGGCCTTCTGATGGTGCCCACGCATCACAATCTGCAGCTCGATAAAATTTCCGTGCGCTCGATTAGTTCCGAGGATATATCCAGTGCCGGCGGTGGCAAGTGCTGCAGTGCTGCCGCCCGGAATCCGGCCATAAAAACGGGACGGCGCCTGCAGCTGATGCAGGTGAGTATCTTCTACAGTCTTTACACACTGTACAGGTGCGAAAGGCACACACTTATCTGGAGCAGCATAAATTAGCGGCGGCGCATGCATCTTAATTAGTCGGACTGGTCAGAGTCACGTGCCCGCTACAGATAGCCACAGAGAATGCGTCTAATGAATGTCGCGATTAGCGGGCCACGATAAAGACTAATCACGCCTCCTTTGGCCAAGGCAATCAGGCCCAGATAATGCCCAGTTGGGACTGGGTGTCCCGGGACGGGTATCCTCCATCGAGGCACATATTGAAGGCAAATGAAAATATATGGCACAGTGGGTCGAGGTAGAGGATACAAGAGGGGCAAATAATCAACTTAAATAAGTAGAAATATAATTTCAAAACAAGGTTTAGATAGTGGATTAATTTTTTAATTTATTTATCTTTATCAGAAAAGTAAGACAAAGTTGGTTTACCTTTTCAATATTTAATTAAACTTCAGATAAACACTAACTAAATATAAATAGCTTACCAATATTATATTCTTATTACCATCCTTTACCTTAAACCATAAGACATGGGTATTACTAGACCCAAAATGTAAGCCCACTGTGGGCAAGAGTTTGCACTCATTGACATGCGAATCCATTTCCAGATGATAATTCTACCATTTATACCAATATTGGCATTGATTGTGCAAACATCGGTGACCCTGCAAGAGATCCTGGAGTACCGTTCCGCCGTGGCCGACATCGAGACGCAGGTGAGTGGCGGATGGAGGTAAATTCCGGATGAAAAGAAACAAACAAAGTAAAAGGACACCCGACAGCGTGTCCGTTTTGAAGCGTAATTAATATTTATTGCTGAAATTCAATCAAACGCCAAGTACATGCCGGGGGAGGACTCGCTGCCTGGTCAGTGTTCACTTGACCAGCCAGCGGAGGCGGGCTTCTTTGAGCTCCCTGCAAATATTTGTTTGCTCAGGTAAGTGCCCCGAGAAGGATTCCGGAGCACGAGCAGCACTCAAGGGTGGGGAGAAGGACACCCCATCCCCGCATAATGCAAATGCGTAGTCTTAGCTGGAAAATATGAAAGAGAGAATGGAAAATATTGTACGTACTTATATGAGCCACAGAGGGACGTGGCGGCGGAGGAGGAGGTCAAAGTGAATTGATAAGGACGCCATGCGAAATATGCAGCGACAGTCTCGAGTGCAGGATGAAATGGGGGGAAAGTTGCGAGTGGCAGGAGGGAGATGGGTGGGTGTCCCTGAACAGGGTCACGTAGTTAGGATGCGAATCGCACTATCAGGACAAACAAATCAAGGATGGAATAAAGAATGCTTCGATATAAGTTTTTTCCATGCTTAGTAAAGAGTAGAAAGCTTGTTATTTGATTTCTTTCGCTGGGATTATTGGTTCATCACACACAAAACTTAGATATGTCCTTAAAAATCAATAAGGATCTAAACTCATGCACAAAATCTTATAAAATTTATGTAAATATATAAATAGTTTCAATATGTTTCCTATTTCTAAAGGAAAGCAATTTAAACCGCAGCAAAATTATAATTATGATTTGATTTCGTAATAAATAACTAATGAACTTTTTAAGCCTTTAAAGTTTGAATATTATCCGATTGGAAGTTAATAAATTGGGTGATAAGTGTAATGGTATGAAATTCGGCACTTAGACAACCAGTTTTATGAAATTACCTTATCGCCAAACCTTATCAAAAAAAACATTATCTTAAGTTGGGCATTTGCGGCGTTATTGACCTTTTCTTTGAAATTTATAAATATTTATAACTGCCTTAAAAGCTAAAGATACTTTGCATTAGTTAAACAAACAGAAAATATACATTTGATCACCTAACAGTGATATATTAGCTTAATAAAGGTATTGTCAATAAATAATCTAGTCTTTGTTTTGCATTTCTTGTAGAGCTGTCTTGTCAAATGTTTAATAATAAATCAATGGCAGAATAATTTTTACAGAAAAATATTCAGGAAATGGAATTCATCAATCTTCGATTCCAGACATTTTAAAAATATTTAATGAAGAGTTTTGGTTCCCTTAAAAATGTTATAAATCTAAACGGGAACTTTGGCCTCGTAGACAGCGCTGGGATTGAGGCACAACTGGGTGGTGAAATGCTGCAGCGGCGTCTGGCAAATGTGTGGCGCCCACTCGGTGCAGTTCTTCACGGTCAGGCGGTGAACGTCCATCACAAACTCCCCGGTTTCCAGGCTGTAGTTGGCATACAAAGTGAGGCAGTCGCCGCTGGCGGGAGTGGGCTGACCCTGGTTCCAGGGCAGATACAAGGCCTGCTCCCCAGTGCTCTGCCAGTAGTAATCGATCAGGGTCTTCACTTCGCCCAGCTTATTGCCAGCTGTCCAGAACTCCAGCTGGTAGGGCTCCGCCACGGGCAGCCACTCCTGGATAGCCTTCAGCTCCGTCTGGTTCTTGATGCTCAGCAGTTCGGCGTTCAAAGACCGACAGTGGCGATCCGACTCGTACCAGTTCTTCCAGCTATTGTCCGCCAAGAGGCACTTGTCCGCTACCCGGCTGAAGTTGGTGGGACACTCGGACACGGTCTCCGTGCTGACAGCCTGGTGGAGCTGGCCAAAGACCAGACCGAGCAGAGCGAAGCAAACTACCTTGGGCCACAACATCGTGAGTAACTGACCAGCTGTCTGATGGCTGGACTCTTTTATACGATCGCTCGGCTGGGGGCTCCTGATAAGGGTTTGGGAAAATATCAAGTATACGCCAGGTCGGAGTTACCTCACTCGTTATCAGTTAGCAGCTTATCGCGAAGACGGTCTGCTGCCAAGGCCTAGAAGATTATTCAGGAGAATCCCCAAGAAGACTCAGCATTAAAGGCTTAAAGGGAATCCCAGGAGGCCTGTAAAAATCATAAAATCAAGTCGAATCTTTCGAATTAATAAAACTGACTCATTTGTTGCTCTCTGTTTTACTTTTTTACTATTTTTGTCTTAATAATTCTACTAGCTTGGCATGTTTTTGATAATTCTACTATCTTGACATGTTCAACTTGGCGGATGCGCAATTTCAAAGGCTATCCGCTTTCAATGAGCAGAAATCAAACAAAAACAAATTAAATATCTTTAAAAAATGAAAGCTATAGGACTTAGATGATATACTATCTGTATAGCTATGATATACTACTTAAGCCCTCTAATCCTTTTTTTTATATTTTGTAATCTACTTTGTTTTGGGAAAATTTACGCATACTTTAATCTTCTGCGGCGAATTTATTTTTACCTATTGAACCTTGCCAAGTTTTATATGGATATGGCTTATAATCGGGTGACTGAATTTCAAAATATAATAACATATAATTAATTTCCACTTCTTTACATTTCTCCTACAAAAATTACTATTGATTAAACGACAAATGCTATTAAGTTCGTAGCTTAGACATTAATTTTTATTACATTACCTTATCGGTAGGAATTATTACCTATCGCACGTGCAAATCTAATTCCTAACTTTGGCGTGTGCAGGCAATTGTCTTCCTCTACAAAGTAGATTTACCTTTACAACGAACTATAATATATTTCTTGCTTTTCCAACAAAAGGTTCTTGACTCAGATATTTTATTCAATTTAATTGAATTTATTTTTGTTGCTAAAAACTTATCAATTAATATCCTTTTGATGAATTTAGCCTAAACTGGTACTTTGGCCTCGTAGACGGCGCTGGGATTGAGGCACAGCTGGGTGGTAAACTGCTGCAGCGGCGCCTGGCAGATGTGGCCCGCCCACTGGGTGCAGTTCTTCACGGTCAGGAGGTGCTTCTCAATCACCGTCTGCCCGGTGGACATGCTGACGCTTCCGTACAACAAAAGGCAGTCGCCGCTGGCGGGAGTGGGCTGACCCTGGTTCCACGGCAGGTAGAGCGCCTGCTCACCGGTGCTTTGCCAGTAGTAGTCGATCAGGGTCTTCGTTTCGCCGAACTTATTGCCAGATGTCCAGAATTCTGGGCCGTAGGGCGCCACCACGGGAAGCCACTCCTGGATAGCCTTCAGCTCCGTCTGGTTCTTGATGCTCAGCAGTCCTGCGTTTAGGGAGCGACAGTGGCGATCCGAATCGTACCAGTTCCTCCACTTGGTATCCACCAGCAGGCACTTGTCCGCCACCCGGGTGAAGTTGGTGGGACACTCGGACACGGTCGCCGTGCTGGCAGCCTGGTAGAGCTGGCCAAGGGCCAAACTGAGCAGAGCGAAGCAAACTATCTTGGGCAACGACATCGTGGGTAACTGACCAGCCGTGCGATGGTCTGACACTTTTATAGGATCGCTCGACTGGGGGCTCCTGATAAGGGTTTCTGATAAGGGTACGCCAGGTGGAAGCTATCTTGTCGGCTATCAATTTTACTGCCGTGAGCTGGTTATCAGGAACCCACGAAGATGGCTCGTTTTCGAGGTCCACAAGATTACTCAGGAGGATCCCCAAGAAAACACAGCAATAAAGCGCCAGGAGGGGGAAATCCCTAAGCTTGTAAAAACTACAGAATTTTCAAAACTATATTTATAATTCAACTGATTCATTTGTTTTCTTTATATCAAAGTTTATAATGTATTTAAGCCTAAATAGCTATTATTTTACTTATTTACTATGTTCCACTAGGCGTATACGCAATTTCGCAGACTGCCCGCTTGCCATAAACACAGATAACATATCACTTTGGGCTTTTAATTATCACTTTCTTCTATTATTATCTACATTGTTATCACTTAAGGTTGCTTTGGTAAACTATTTGTATATTTAAAGCTTATTTAAAGCATAAAAATCTTGGAAAGCGGAGCCTTTAGCCCACATTGACTGAGTTTTTTTAATATCTTTTCTCACTTATATATATTTTTCTTCTTATTTCCGTATTTTCCTAGTCGCCTTAACTTTTGGAATCTTCGTTTTTTATAAAAAGTGCTGACATTTTAATCAATTATATGAGTTTATTCTCATTTTACCGTAGACATAGAACACCTTCAAGTAGACCTCATCCACTTCTTCCACCTATTAATAAAAAATAAAGAAAAAACCATTACAATATATATATTATTTGTCAACTTACCTGAAAATTTGGTAAATCATCGGTTTTATGCAAAGTGATTTTTAGAGGTCCGCGAAGTGTGGGATCCCTTATTGACTTAAGATGGTTCCCAACTTCCCTCAGAAATACTCTTCTTCGCGGATCTCGTAATTGATTGTAAGAAGATCGAGATTTACGCAGGATGTTAAAATGGCTAAAACATAGTTGACTTCATGCAGCTCAATATCCAAACACAACTCTTTGAGTTCCGTTAGCTGCCCCATTTCTGGTACAGTTTTTAAATCCTTCATAAATCGTAGATGCAATTTATTTAACGAATGAAGTCTCGCTATTTCGTTCAACTCTTCAACACATTCGATTGGTACAGAAAGATATTTTAATTTCAGCTCACTTTTACGGGCAAAAGCCTGGTAAATTGTGCTAAGCGAACCTTCTGTGCCTGTTATGATAAGTTCTTTGAGATTTTGTATGTCAGCCAGAACATTTATTTCCTCAAAATTAAGCAAAGACACGGTTAGTGACTCCAAGTGTTCCAGTTCAGCCAAATGTAGACATTCCTTCAAACCAATCGGACTATAGATAACCACTTTCTTTAGAGTTTGTAAACTAAATTTAAAACCTACGTATTCACATGAGATAGTTAGATTAACCAAGCTATCCAACTGCAATAAGGAGAAAACATATATAGACTCCAAGTTCCAAGCAGTTCCCAAGCTTAATTCCATCCGATCAAGATATTTTCCTAACACTTTTAAGGTCTGAAGTCTACTGGGTCTTTGTTTATCAAATGCTGTGAATAACTTTTGTAAAGAGTTCGGCGGATATATACTTATAGATAGTTCTTCAATATTCGATTTCGCCAGCTCAGTAAAAGACTCGCAATCAGAGATAGGGCCATAAAATTGCGTTAAATGGCAAGTCTTCAGGGACTTTACCCTGGAAATCTTTAATAGTTCTTCCGAAGAAAAGTCATTGGCTTTGATTTTTAGGCTTTGAAGCGATGGTGACTCCTTCGCTGCCAGTTGGTCAAAGAGCTTGTCCAGGGAACCCCTTTCCGAATGCCATATGGTCAGGTTCTCGAGACCAGTTAGTTCAGACAATTTCTCAATGCCATTCGTATCTGTGAGTGAAAGTCTCAAGTTTTTGATAGTCTGAACTTCTGTTACTTTATGGATATCTTCAAAACAAATCTGTTCCAAATTGAAAAGTACTTCTTCAATCACATTTAAATTCCCAGCGAAGGCTTCAAGAAGCTCGTTCAGCGATCCTGTGTTATGACCACAGATTCTAAGGCTTTTAATGCCACCAATCTGGGAAAGAGTTATCAACAGATTGGCTTCACAGCCAAGTTTCATTTCAATCTCCAGAGACTTGTCCTTCCTCCTAAATGCTATTTTCCAATATGTGCACTCGACTCTAGCCTCCACCTGGCATGTCCTTATCAGACCAGAAAGAGCCTGTGGAGGGCGAGCCCTGAACTCATCTGAAACTGAGATACTCAGGTGTTGCAGGTTGCTAAGTTCGCTCAAAGGTTCGATGGATTCCCAATCGGAAAAAGTGCACACCAGATATTGAATGGATTTTATTTTGACAAGCTCGACAGCTGCACTTGGATTAATTACGCCTGTGTTGCTGTAAAACGACTTCAAACCGGTTAAACCCTCTACGATTATTGATCTGAAGAGGTCGGCTATATCACCATAATAGATGAAAATTCTTATGCTGTTTACATTAAACAACTTTGAGAGTACCAATAGCTCGCGAATATCCGATAATCTGCCTTCATATAATCTGAGTTCCCTCCTTGGTCTGCTGAGGTAAAAGTTTAGCCCCTTGGTTAAGGTAATGGTTGCAAGAGTCTCCGCTAAGTGACAGCCGTCTTTAGATATTTCAAAAAAATTATACGAGGCCTCCAGAAGTATTCCGGTTGGTGGTTCCTCGCATGAATACGTCAAGGTTTCCATTGAGTGCACTCTGGCAAGCGTAACAATACCGGAAGTGGGTAATGTTTCCGAGAACCTCAGAGTCAAGGGTTGCGACCGAGGCCTCTTCCACTTCTCAGCCGCCTGAAGCATCGGCAAAAGCCAGCCGTTCTGATAGACTCCATTGATGGTCATATCCTCTAGTTTGGGTAGCTTGGCCAAAGGTGCATACTCGGCGGCATCGACATCCACCTTCGGCACGAACTCCAGCTGCTTAAGGTTGCTGCAATGTGGCACGATGTCGGATAGCCGTCCATATATATCATTGCTCACGTGCAAGTATTGTAATTGAGGGTTTGACATGCAGGCACTCACCAAAGTTTCTGCACTCGCCCTTGCGTCCAAATAGAGAACCGAGAGGTTATCGAAGTTGCTTAAGCTTTCCACGGAGTAACCTTTAGGGAAAAAGTAAATATATGTCCCAAGTAGTTTTTTTTTATTATTGAATTAAATCTCAAACTTACCTTTCAAAGATATTTGAACTCTGGTTAAACTCGGTTTGTTTTCCAGAGCACGTTTCATCATTTGAAAATGGTCCAGAAATTCGGGATCATACGATTTTGGGGTAAAGAGCATTGTAAGATCTACAAGAACGTTATTTTCCCTGACGGCATCTGCATAGAGTCGCCAGAAAGAGTCGCTGTCTTTGCCAGACGGCAACTTTTCAAAATTTATTGTCAGATTTCGGGTTCTGGCCACAATAATGAACTCGAGACTCTGGTACAGATCTTTATAATAAAGCTGTAGCACCTGCATTATTTTTCCGTGGGCCAGAGCGAAGCTAACTAAATTGTCATACTTTACTTGATTGGCCTTGCATTTGAATCTCAACTCGCAATCAGCAATTATATATTTCATTATCTCTGCGATGCAGTCTTCACACAGATCTAAAAGTCCCCTACTATTCTCGGCCATTTTTTGGTTTGACTAAGCTAGGTGATCAGCTAAATTTGATGGTTTCTATATCATAAATAATATACTTTATATTATTTAAATAATATTATTGCTCTGTACCGTTCAGCCCTATTTCCAAAAGTCAACTGAAAACTATGGTTCAGGGGGAATAGAGATAAGTGCATTGCAAAGATAAGATACAATGCAATCTTATCACTATTATTGCATCTTATCTGGAATTAATCTAAGACAGATAAATATTATCTAATCGAATTATCATTCTTCGTTCCTTATCAATCAAATCGGTGCATCTTTATACCCTTTAAAAAGGTATTATAAGTAATATATATAATTAGATTTAATGCTTTTATTGGTCTGGAATATTATTAGCATATTGAAATATGTGCTTTCAGGTAACTATTGCCACCGATTTGGGAAAAGTGGTCACTCGACTGCAATTGGAACGCTCCGAGGTTGCCTTCTACATATTCACCAACGGCAGCAAGCAGCGGTGAGTTACATCAGCTATTTAAATCAAAACATAAATAAATCGTATTGATCGTGGTTTAGGGCTAATCTAACCCAGCGTTTCGAAATCACCGACCACGCCCTGAACAACATGACCACCTGGAGCGAGATCAGTGTTCCCACAGCTCCAGACGAGGACGAGGATGATCGGGAGATGATGCTCAACCGCAACGAATTCCAGAGCCGACTGAACGAGTTCAGGGATCGAGTGCGTTTCGAGCCCGAGGAGAGCTCCATTACCGAGGTGATGAACTGGTACACGTCCATTAATCGTGGCCTGCTTCATCACCTAAACGAGCAGATCAAGGAGACGGACAACAGCGGCGTGTGGCGGTGAGTTTGGGGATATTTCTTATACTTATATATTGGAATGCATGCTTCTACAGCTACCTGGTGGGATTCAAGAACCTGCTGAAGAGCATCGAGTGTCAGAATATTGCCACTTCCTTTGGCATCCGGTACTATGGCCGAGGATCCTTGACTGCCGAGAACTTTGTGTCCTACGTGCGCTACGAGTTCATGGCTCGCGAGATGATCAACTCTACGCTGAACTACGCTCCAATGCTAAAGAATATGTACACGAATATCACCAGCACCAAGAAGTACCATCGCACCAAGCAGATGTAAGTATAGTGGCCAAGCTCTGAGCCAATCTCATACAGGACCTCTTCCCCAGGAGCACCACTCTGCTGAAGAACAACCCGAATGTCTCGAACGAGCGCAGTGCCATCGAGTACTACGAGCTGATGAACAACTATACGGATGACCTGCGAATACTGCAGAAGGCCCTAAGACGCATGATCAAGTGAGTAAAAGTCTTAGTAATATAAACTTATTTATTTGCTGGGAGTTTGGCAAAAGGATATTACCTTAATCTACTGCCTTAAATCTCGTTGTCTTCCAGGGAATATGTGGACAAGACCCTAAAGGAGGCCGACCGAAAGGAAGCCATTGGCATTGCCATACTGGTTGTGGTGCTCCTGGTGTCGCCGGTCATCATTGTGCTGGTTAAGAATGCCGCTGCCACGATACAGGTAAGATGCTGCCTGGTATAATCAAGAAGCTCTACTCCAATTAAATCATTTATATCTCACCCTCAGCTGTATGCCCTGAATCTGTCCCAAAAGGCCAAAGAATTGAAGCGGGAGAAGCGCAAAAGCGACTCGCTACTCTTTCAGATGCTGCCACCCAGCGTGGCCATGCAGCTGAAGCAGACACAGCAGGTGAGTCCCGGGAAAGGCAAGGGGGTTTAGGCTTTAAACCATTCTAATTGCCCGCCTGACAGGTGCCCGCCGAGCTGTACGAGGCAGTTACCATTTACTTCAGCGACATTGTGGGCTTTACGGAAATTGCCGCGGACTGTACTCCACTGGAGGTAATTTTGGGAAACTACACAAATAATATGTTTTTAAAGTTTACAGAATTTTTATTAAGACAATCTTATTTAAATAATTTTTTAATATAATTATAGTATTATTTGTACTATAGTTCGTTTTTTAGAATTTTAAAACTAAACATAACCCTGTTATATGCACTCTCTTAACAGGTGGTCACCTTCCTCAACTCTATCTACCGCGTGTTTGACGAGCGCATCGAGTGCTACGATGTCTACAAAGTGGAAACCATTGGCGACTCCTATATGGTGGCTTCCGGTCTGCCGGTGAAGAACGGTAATTTATGCAAATTCGGCTGTCAGTCAGTCAGTCATTTACCCCGGCACCCCACTGCCTCCCTGGCTGACTGCCCGGCTGTTTGACCCCAAAAAGATTTGCGCTAATTTAACTTTCATTTGTGGCCATGCGCCGTAATGTAATTTATGCCACGGAATATTCCACCACCACCACCACCGCCGCCGTCGCCTGCAGGGAACAAGCACATCAGCGAGATAGCAACAATGGCTCTTGATTTACTAGACGCCTCGTCGGTCTTCCGCATCCCCAGAGCCGGCGACGAGTTTGTCCAGATCCGGTGCGGAGTCCACACTGGTCCAGTGGTTGCCGGAATCGTGGGCACCAAGATGCCGCGCTACTGCCTCTTTGGCGACACGGTGAACACGGCCTCGCGCATGGAGAGCACCGGCGAGGCCCAGAAGATACATATCACCGAGGAGATGCACGATTCGCTGCAGCAGGTGGGAGGTTTCCGGACCGAGCATCGCGGCCTCATCGATGTCAAGGTGGGTGGGGGTCATTTTTAAATTTATTTTATATTTTAACCTTTTTGCAATTGGTATATCAAATATTTTTTAGTTATTTTTAAAGTTTATAGTTAGTTTAATGATTCCACCATTTCAGGGCAAGGGTCTAATGAGCACCTACTGGCTGACCTGCAAGGACGGCCCAGTGCGGGTGCGCGAGGAGATCTCGTGGCGAGCGGACATGCAGCCCGTGTTCCTAGACCACCTCAAGCTACATCCGCCGACCGACTACAAGCTGCCCAAGCGAAAATGAGCGCCCATTTTCCAGCTACCCAAAAATTATAGTTATCCATGTTATCCTGCATGGCGCTTTGCTGTCTGTCCTTCTAGATGTGCATGTGTTGGTGTCGCGTGTCTGTTTTTGTGATTTTACCTATCTCTCTCTTCCTGTCGCTCCCTGTCCCTCTCGATGTCCTTTAAAGCTTCAATGCCGCCCACGAGGCTCCATGTAATCTGCAGTGTGAATTACAAGAATGAAAAGCCAAAATACAGACATATGTAAAAGAAATAAACCATGAAATCTTAATAGCTTGGGAAGAATCTGGAGGAGGATTGAGAAAATCTTGTAAATTAAAGATCTTAATTTAAATTTCAATTCAAATTCAAAATTAATATCCACCGGACTATCGATATGAATACTTTACTTTAAAACATCGAAAAACATCGATGTCCGCGAACATCGAAGTTTCTCCATCTCCTTCGAACACTCTACATTCTACACGAGAATTCGACCCCAAAAACGAGAATTCGACCCCAANNACGAGAATTCGACCCCAAAAACGAGAATTCTACCCCAAGCATGTAAATTGACATTTGCTTTGAAATTCGGAGTGACCAAGGAAAAAATATCAAAAAATATCAAATAAAAATATCGCGACTTCGATATTTGGGCAAACAAATTTCACGATATAATTGCAGACAAAAAGAACAAAGTAAAGTTTGAAAGGTAATCTGCAGCTGCTTTGGATTTAGTCAGATTTGAGCCAACACTGCCATGGCAAAGGTAATTTCTCAGGACACCTTCGACGACGTGGTCCAGGAGAATGTGGTGGAGTTCTCCATGACGCCGACGGAGGCCAAGGAGGAAACCATTAAGCAATTCGAGGCGCAGGTGAGTGTGGGATTGACCAATTCCGGGTGACGAATCGTAACTGACCCGTTTCTGGCAGGGCATCAACCTGGCCAACATCATCAAGGACCTGTCCATCAACCCGCAGACCGGCAAGCCCGTCATCAACGAAACCGTGGACAAAATCAAGGAGCACATTGGCCAGAAGACGGGGGACTCGGTTCAGCTGCTGGAACTGCTGGACACCCTGGACGCAGAGTGCCAGAAATCGTTGGCCCATCGTGTTCTAGCCGGGAAGAACGGCGCCCATGATGCCCTGATAACTCTCCTGGAGGAAACCCTCGCCTCGGACTCGCTCAACGAAACCCTCGTCAAAAAGTGCCTGGAGGCTGTCAACAGCTTGACCAACAAGCAGCCGGATCTGTTCGACGCCGAGGCCATGGCCGTGGTGCTTAAGCTGCTGGCTCTCAAGGAGCGCGAGGAGATTACGCTGCTGACGCTGCAGTGGCTGCAGAAGGCATGCATTATGCACGAGATGAACCGACAGAATATCATGAACACACCCGCCCTGAAGCTGATGAAGCCGCTGCTGACCAAATCGAAAGAGCGTCTGGTGCGCGAGCTGACCGCCGTGTTCCGCTTCCTGGTGCTGGATGACGACATCCGCGTGGAGTTTGGCTGCGCCCACGAGCATGCCCGCCAGATAGCAGGCGAGGTGCTGCTCCCACTGGTAGAACTGCTTCCTGCCTACGAGGATCCGAGCGTGCTGGCTGACCTGTTGCTCACCATAGGCACTCTGGCCGTGCGCCAAGAACTCTGCACCGCCATCGATGAGGCGGGTGGACTGAAGGCGGTCTTCGAGATCATGAGCAAAAATCTAGACGAAGTGCGTCTGAACAGAGAGGCGCTAAAGCTGCTACGGGCTTTGGCGGGCCATGACTCGGTAAAGGCACACATTGTCCAGCAGGGCGTGGCCCCCATTATCAAACAGCTCCTGGAGACGCATCAAACCAACGAGAACATCGTGGCGGCCGCCCTGGCCTGCGTGACCACGCTGACCCTCCGCGTGCAGGAACACAGTGCTGCCTTTTTTGAAACCGGCATTGCAGAGGTGATCGTGGAGGCTCTGCGCGCCCATCCCAAGCACAAGATCGTCCAGCGCAACGGAGCCTGGGCCATTCGCAACATGGTGTCGCGATCGCGCAATCAATGCGAGACCTGGATTTCCTTTGGCGTCGAGGACCTGCTAAACGCTGCCATGAAGGAGCACCCCAGCGTGGAGCAGGACATCAAGGCGGCCCTGCGGGATCTCGGCTGCAATGTCCACCTGCGCGAGGAGTGGACGGGCAAGGCGGAGAAGAAGATCGCCGCCTGATGGCTTCAACTTGCATTTTTTTATTTTTATAAATCTACTAACTTATTAATACTAAATCCATGCAATGGCTAACGAACGTAATTGGCAATCCTTAATAGCAATCGCACCCTAATCCCCAAATGAGGCAGTCTCTTAATGATCATCGCAAGGCGGTGTGAACTTATTTACCCTGCCTAAAGTTCCGCAGCGTGCCAGCCTTGAGGCGTTGGGTGACACTCCTGACTGCTGCAGGCTGGCCGCCTGCCAAGCCCTCTTCCTCGGCGCGCTGCGCAAATGGATCCACCTTCTCGGAGCCGCCCATGCCATTAAAGACAAAGTTAGATCCGGTGGTGGCAGCTAGTCCAGAGCTGCTCGAGCTGCCCAGCATCAGGCGAGGCTTCTTGAAAATTGAGTACTGAAAGGGGATTTTAATTATTGAATGTGTTCTCGATTAGCTATAGGTTTGCTTCCCCACCTTTTCGCTGAGATCACTGGTGGTCTTTCGGACAGTTCCGCTCATCATACTAAAGCCGTCTACTCGCTTGATGGGCGATAATTTGGCCTTGGCCCTGGCACTGAGCAGATGGGGCAAACCCACGCTGCTGGACTTTATGTTGAGATACGGCGAGGTGGACTCCTCAATGCGTTTAATATTCTCTTTCTATGGGTGTAATGGCAAATGTTATTAGGGGTTGCGTTAAAACCACTGACTACTTACGGTTGTGGGTGAGATGGTGGACCTCCTCTCGTCCACTTTGAGTGCCATTAGGTTGCAATTTAGACCGGGAGAGCTAATGGTCGAATCCAAGCTAATAATATTGCTCTCCCGCAGTTGAAGCTGCAAATACACATAGTCTGGGTAAGGAATAATAGGAGCAAGTAACCCATTACTACTACCTTCTCTTGGGCCTGGTAAAGATCACTCTCCAGTTGGGAGACACGCTCCTCCAAACTTCTGTAACGAGACATAGCACGTTTCAGGAATTGACACTATTTTGGGACATCTCTCTTACCTTTTTAGGTCGATCTCCTTGCGCAGATCATTCTGGACAACTTTGACAACATTCCTAAGCTCCGACTTTTTGCTCTCGCACTGGCGCAGTTCGCGCTTCAGTGTGGAGACCCAGTTGGCCAGTACATGCGGGTTGGACTCGTTCTTGAGCAAGCGGTCGGCATCCGCCGAGCCAGCTGCCAGAATAGCCGAAACCCCCTCCATTGCATGGATTTGAGCTTTCAGGGACTTGTTTTCCTTGCGCAGACCGTCCACCACCTGGGCGTCGCTCTTGAGGATACTGATCTGCTCCGCATAGCTGCTGATAAGGAATTCCTTTTTCTGCACCTTCTGCTCCAGACCTGCAATGGTTTTTCTGGAAACGAAATGTGGGCAGTAGAGACGGCTACTTGATGCACTCCTCGGACTACTCACAGGCACTTCTTTTGCGTGTCTTTCAGATCGCGGATCTGCTGTTCGTCCTTGTGGCGCTCCTTCTCTACCATCTTCATGGACAGCTTGGCGTTGTCCAGCTGCTCCTGCAGGGAGCCGACGTCGATGCGGCTCACATCCAAATTGGCCAGGTTGAAGTAGACCCTGAATATGTTCCTGGTAGAGCACTTGTTGCGGCACTGGGGACATGTTTTGGAGCTGCCGGGTGAAACATGGAAGCTAATGGTTCTCTAAAACTCCAGAGGAGAAACGTACCGATCGAGCCATTGGTTCAGGCAACTGTGGTGGAACATGTGGCCGCAGACGGTGACGAACACCTCGTCGGCCTGCGAAAACAATTCGGCGCATATTACGCAGTTTAGGTTCAACATTTTCGCAACACAAATAATTATCTACATAAATCAGTTAACAGTTAAAACAAAAACAACAATTTATACACGCCGCTTGGTTTGCGCGCCCAGCGATAAACAGCTGATGGGCTGCAATTTCACCACACTCTAAATCGATACTCACCACCGATGATTATCAGTGATGCCCTTTTTCGACGCCAAATATTGGAGATTAGAATTATTATTATTGAAATTGAAATTAAATTAAATTTTTTATTTATATAACAAATATAACAATATAACAAAATATAACAAATTCTGTCGAACTTGACACTTGTACGAATTCAAAGTAAAAAAAGTTAGATTACATCATTTTTATTTTGGAAAAATTAATCCTCGACGAGTATGATTTTATTTATTTTAAAAAATTTCAACAGGTGAGACAGGTGAGTGAATATTTCTAGTTAATTCCCGGCTAGAGCTGCCAAGTATCGATGACCGACCACCTCGCAGCACTGGCGTCTTGTGGCGAAAGCACACCGTGGGCTTTCGATAGTGCGATAGTGCCATCGGTGCCACCACTAATACACAAATAAAAGTCGTCAAATAGCAATAATAAATAGGAATAGTTGTAGATTCGTGCATTTAATCTGTTCGTTTGTTGCGTTCCAATCGACCGTCGGGCTCCTGTTGAGGTAACAGAACTTGCGGCGGAAGCGGAAGCTGGGCGAAAAGGTGCCAAATTTTGCGTGCGCATTTCAACACCTTTGTCAACGCTGGTTCCTATTTGGTGACCGACGGCACACACACACACAGCCAGGCACACACGCGCAAGCAAGCTTACAGCCAGAACAGCGGGCAAAAGTGCGAGGGAGAGGCAGACAAACAACCGTGCGAGAACAACAACAATCGAGCGCCTCCAGCGGTCGCAGCCCAGGCAAAAGCCAGCGATGGAAATGGCCAACATGATCGGCAACAACCACAGCGGCGGGAGCAGCAGCAACAACAGCAGCAACACCTACGGCAGCTACAACAACAGCGCGGCCGCCAGTGGCCACAGCAGCGGGGAGGCGGCGCGGCTGCGGGATGTGTGCAGCATGCTGAATTCCGGCGGAGCCGCCGGCTACCAGATACCGGCAGGTGGCTGCGCATACGATCACATCATCGCCTTGATGCGGGGTCTGGACCTGCAGGACGACGGCATCGTATTAAACTCCAAGATCAAGACCATCGAGACGGACTTCTGCAACATAGTGCTCGACGAATCGATGCTGTGGTATGTGTTTGCCCGGCCGTCTGTGTGGCCCATTGATGATTAATAATATTATAAGTGGTGTGTGTGTTTGGCACCTCTTTGCGCGTATAAATACACTTTGAAAGTACCGTGCGTGGCGAAGCTGTAAGGCCTACAATCCCAAATTCCGTTATATAGTTTCCCTCCCTAACCACCACTTGTTGCTTTATCCTTTTCGATATCCGATCACCCTCGACTTCCCATAAATTATTATTATTTCCGGATCGAAAGTTGTGCGGTAATTGCTTTATTTATAGAGATTAGGCAAAAATGTTCACAAATTATTTTATTGAGAGGCCTTTTACTTACATGATAAGACGGACATATAAGACGAACACAGCAATGAAAGCTTTCTATAATTGATGTGGGATTTTATGTTTCGATAACCGATGAAATTGTGACATGCTATAAATCTCAGGCATATGTATTGGTTTTTTAAATACGTCTAGGATATCACTTTATAGAGATTGGGCTCCAAGTATGGTTAAAATTATTATTATTATTTTTTTTTAGTGGCAATATCTAAGTTTCTTTTTAAATACTATATTAATCTAAGAAACTTCATATTTTATAAAGTAGTTGATATTGTTTAACCAATATTTCCCCTGTCCACAGATATTTATCCGAAACGCACTGTAAATGTAAATATGTGAGCACGAGAGTTGGTTGTTTGTGACCAGGCTGCTTGGACGTCAGCGTGTCTTAAAAATTTACAACTTTTCATATAAATAATCACGGCTAGAGAGGCATCGACGCCATCCAATCAGTTCAAAGTGAACACTTTTTCCCCTCCCGGTTGTCTGAGGCTCATGCTCGAGTTAATGTCTTAGCAAATATAGTAGTTCGCGGGCTTGGGCTTATCAGATAATGCGGCTGTGCCCGCCAAGCAAGCGATCGAACAAGTGGCCACAGTCGCATACAAACAGTTGTTAAAATAATTATACAATTTTATCGTGTCATTAAGAAGAAAGTAGAATAGTATTTTTGGTAAAAAAGGGATATGGCTTTTAGAAAGAGTAAAATAATATGTTTTATAAGAAATATATTTTAATTTAATAATACATTATCGTAGTTCAATCGTAGTTTTAATCACAATTTTTTATATCACACTTATCCACAGCGAGTCCATGGATTACCTGAACGACAAGGCACTCGGAGATGGCGACACGGCCCTGAAGTTTGCCCTGCTTTTCTCGTCGCGCAACTTTGACGCCTTGGCCATGAAGGAGACTAAGGTGCGCAGCGCCATGCTCAAGATCCTGGAGACAAACTTCCTCAACGCCGACACGTACCGGATGCACGACAAGAACCGTCTGTACAACTCGATTACGCTGCTGGGCGAGTACTATCACAGAGTGCGGCTGGCGGACAATGCCCCGATCACCATTCTGGGCGAGTCCCTGCTGGACCTGCTCACCCGCGAGCTGAACGACACTTCAGTGGTGCTGGGCACTCGAATTGCCCGCCTGGTGCTCTCGCAAATCACGCTGAACGGGGAGATAATGCGCCAGCGCCACAAGGTGGAGATCGACCTGCTGCTCTTCCACGTCCGCCGACACTTGATTATGCAGCCGGCGCTGACCGCCAAGGTGAAAGCCATGCTACTGATGGTGCTGGATCTATTTTATAGCCACTTCAAGCATATCGGGCACGATCTGGAGGCGATGTACACCGACTACCTGGTGGTGGAGGATGGCGAAGAGGATGGTGTGAACAACAACGGCTCTGGTGGAGGTGCCAACCCGCAGCAACATCAGCAGCAGCACCAGCTACAGCACCAGCAGTCGGAGAACGGCAGCAGTGCCAACACCTCCGTCCAGGATCAGGACTCGTTCGATCCACCCCCGTCGACGAAGAAGTGGAGCGAGCAGGTCTGCGAGGACTCCTTCTGCGACGTAGGCTTCGGCGAGGCAGAGCAGGGCGATGAGCGGTACTCGGAGGCAGGAGCTCATCCCTATCCAACCAACAACTCCATCCCACTAGGCCGTCACGGACGACGTGGCTTCCAGCCCCGCCAGGTTTCAAGGCCCCTGAAGCCAACACATCACCAGCAGCAACAGCCACCGAGCATAGAGTATGTACCTCAGATCTGTTTACTTTGTTTTTAGTTCTAATTCACAAAAAAAAACCTAGCCCTATTTATAAATCGAACTTTAAGCGAATGATTTTGGAAATAAGTCGGATGAATAATCAATCAAAAAAATGAGTGCTGGTTAATGGAGTACATTTCAAACTCAATTTAATTTCTTTTGTTGGCTTTGTCATATCTCTGTTCACATGATTAATAAGGAATAAAGCCTTTATACTGCCCATAGAAAATAACTGAAGAGCCCAATTGTGATTTATTTATAGGAAGTTTTCAAAGATTGATTCAAGTCCCATATGTAAGTCAAGGAAAATCTATTAAATCAAGTATTCACTTAAAAACAAACTTTTAAATTATATTCACACAAAAAAAAAAAACAATAATTACAAAAATGTTTTGTTTAAAATAGTTTTTAATTATTTGTAAAACGTTTATTTCTTCGCAAAACCAAATTTAAAAAAATGTATTACAATTATATTTATTACTGTTTAGTTGTAGAGGTAATTTTAATATTTTTCATAGAGGAAATTTAGCTTTAACCTTGAATGTTTATTATTAACAGCGCCAGCTCCGACCAGTATCCATCCATGGCCAGCAACGAGGATCGCGACGAGAGCAAGCCGCTGCCCAGCTGGCGGAAGACGCGCTTCAATCGCAACAACGACGGCGACCACAGCAACGGCAGGTCCCGCGACCAGCAGCGACGATACAGCGTGAACTGCGACGACGACCAGCATAGCGTTCGCAGCGAGGGAGCCGGCAACCTGCGTCTCTACAGCATCCACGATCGGAGGAAACACTCGCAGGAGCGGCACGAGCGCAACATGACCGGCGGCGGCGGTGGCAACTACAACAGCATTGTCAACTCGAATTGGGATCAGCGGGATCGGGACGATCGCAGCGAGCGCTCCTACATCAGCAACTACGAGCGCGGCAGCAACTATAAGCGAGGCGGGCGATTTAACAATCGCAACACCTACGACAAGCCACCGCGATTCCAAAAGCAGCAGCAACAACAGATGCAGCAGCAGCATCAGGGCGGAGGACACCAGAAGATACACAGTGACACCTGGCGGCGCTCCAACACGGCCATAAACAGCGGCTACCAGGATGAGAACTGTGCGTACAACTCCAATGGACCGGAGTCCAATAGTCGCAGCTCCTCAAGGGCTCGCACTCTGCCCAGACCCTCAAAGTCGCATATGGATAAGTCTGCGGGATATCGGTACAACCAGAGTCCTACCCAGGGAGGAGGCGGAGGAGGGGGTGGTCCGAGGTTCCCGCGCTACAGCAGCCAAAGCAGCTTGGCCAGCGAAGCGTCCAGCACTTTTGATCGACGCCAGCAGACTTCGCCGCAACATCAGCAGCAGCATCAGCACCAGAGGCATCGCCATTTTACTCGCCGCTCCCAGCCGGACATACATCAGCCCCAGAACGATGGCAACTGGCAGGGTCAGGGCGGTCAGAGCGTTCCGGGCCAGGAGCAGCCGGCTTCGGGAAAGGAGGAGAGCGAGCTTGTGCGCAATGCCCAGCAGACCACCAAGTACATGAACTACCTGTCGGCGCAGAAATGAGAGACAGGCGAGTGCGTTTGTAAACTAGTTAATATAGTTTATAGAAAGAGAGCGAGAGCCAGAGCCACTGTCAGTCAGCCACTTCCACAACTACTCCAAATGTCCTTCAAATTCGTTGTACCCCGCATTATCGCCCCTAGATTGTTAGCCGTAACTGTGTCCTAATGGAGGTGTATAATCACGTAGACTGCTTCCTCTCTCAACCCGAGCTCAAATGTCAAACCAAAACAAACCAAGCATGCAACTCAAATCCAGGCTCAAGCAGAGAATTCAAAAACAAACACAAAACATGCATTACACATCGGATCCGATCAATTTGTAAATATAATATATATATAAATGTTTTATTTAGTCCCACACAAACACACACACACATCCCATAAACCCACACACACTCATTTTTATATTTATATATTATACAATCTGTTTAGAAACTAAGTACAAAGTCAATGATGAAAGGAGGGGAAATCCTATTTCTATTGAAACAAAATCAAAGCCTGTTGGATAAATGTTAAAAGCACCTACATACGTCGTCGTTGAGCAAATAAATTTGTATTTTAGCTAAATATATACATACACTTATATATATATGCATATTAAATGTCATGTTACAGTGCAGAATCAGCCAAGTTATTAAAAAAAATTATACATACACACATACACAAAACGCCTGCAAACTATAGGTATTTTTTAAAGAAAATTTTGTGAGGCCCTTTGTTGGAACAACAAAGCCAAGCCAGCGTGCACATTGCAGAGAAACATAAATTGTATAGTTATACGAGTAGTCATATATGCATGGATAATACTTAAACCCCTCTCCCCTTTTATTTTTAGGCATAATTCTGCATCATGCGTAGGTTCAAAACACTAATCAGATTATACATAGCGTCTAACCAATTTTTAATAAAACAAAAAAATATTTTGAAGATGAAATGTATTGTGAGTAGTTTCTATGAAAAATATAACTGACTGCTTTCTTTTTACAAAAGAAGGGTATTCTGAAGTGGTTAGCTTTAGCTGGATGAAGGAATTTCGGCAAGAAAACGTTAAAATGTTATCAAGTATTTTCAAACATCGAACTAAAGGAAATACATTCGTCATGCAGGGGTAATCAGAGCTTAGAAAACCAAGTCACTAAGAATTAGACTCATACCACTAATACAAATGCAACAGATTCTTTCAGGCGGAGACCAAACAACAGCTTTCACACATCCTGCCTGACAATCAGGGATTCCAAGGTGCCAATATATTTTCTTTTACATTACATACATAAATAACACAGATTAATACAGTACACAATAGGGGTAACGAGATTTTTTGATAAAAACACAATTAAGGCAGATCATCAGCGCTCGGCCTGCTCACGCGGCGTGACCACCAGGACCTCATAAGTATTGATGTTAACTTCCTGGCCACCGTGCGGGATGTACATCACCTTGTGCGAGGGATGCACCTTGCCCAGCCGCATAATACCCTGGTACAGGCCACGGCCCGTATAGGTCACCTCGCCGATCTCCGAGTATCCGATCTGGAGGGCATCCTCCGGATGGCTACCGTGCTCGCCGGGCACCCACTTATAGTCGCAGTCGTTCACCACCAGCAGCTCCACATCGTCGGTGAGAGCGTAGGCACGGCAGCTATACGATCCAAAGGCAGCCTTCTTCTCCGCCACATAGCTACACGGCAGGCGATCGTCCCTAAAATAAGCACGGGCCACGTACGTGGGATGCCCGTCCTCGTCAGTGCCGCACTGGATGGCTCCCTCAGGCGGCAGGTGTGCATCCGTGGGACTGTCCACCTCCAAGTCCATTACCACCCACTGGATGGGCATCCTTGGAGGCTCCACATCGTCGAGCTCGGTGCGCTCGGCGAAGTTCAGGTAAATTCGATGGACGCGATTCCGGTGGCAGTGGGAGCGGCACTGCGGGCAGGTGAGAGATCTGCTTAGCCAGCGGGTGAGGCAATCCTTGTGGAAAACGTGACCGCACTGTGCCGTGGAATAAATTGTGTCGTTCGCCCGGAAAAACTCGTTGCAAATGGCACACAATACATTCAGCGCCGGCGATGAGTCATTTGCGGTTACTGCGCGTTCAGTGATATTCTCTTCCATGTTGTCGCCCTCCATATCTGGACGATCTGCGTTACTGAGTCACTCAGACGAGGGATCGTCTTAGTTTAAATTGTTTAATTTCACAACGGCCGGAAAGCTATGTTATTTTGTCGTCCTACTTAATTAGGGATGAGTACTCTTATCGATGGTATCGATAGCCGCTAGCGATACTTTAACAGTATATTCAAGACATATTTCGGGTATATTTTTCTGCCGCTTTATGGTATTTTTCAACGGCTGGGCCACGGTCACACAGTTCGGGACACGTAAAACAATTTTACGAAAAAAGCAAAACAAATTATATAGATTTCGGATTACAAATTTCCAGCATTATAGCAGAGCCCGCGACGGATCGGTGAAGCATATAAGGCTACATGAAATGTAAGTGCTAGGGACCGGGTGTGTGGTGCGTAGCAACATTGCTTGGCCAAATATCCTTTCACTTTTTATCTGTGAACAAACACAAAATGGGTATTTCAGCTGATTGTGCGTTTAAATATTAACTAAGTAAAAATCTACGGCCCTCCCCCTCCCCGGCCTTCTGGACATGAATAAAAATGCAAGAAAAATCGCGCATAACACTCGGATTTTGTTTGTTTTGGTTTGCCACATACAAATACTCATATTTGTACATATGTATATATGTACATACATACGTAGTAAATATGTACATACATGTAGCTTACCTGCGCTCTTTGTTTGCCGCTATAAATAAACAGCAAAAAATGCGTATTGACAAATCTCATTTGTTGCTATTCATCCGCGTTTTGTGTACGTCAACAAAGTGTTATTATATAAACAAATCGGCAAGCATATCAGCTGTTTTTAAACAACAACATTTTCGGCTCGGCGGCAGCGACAGCAACAATTTGCGCGAGCCAGCGCGTCGCAGCGCGATAACGTTCATTTCACTTTCGAACGAAATGGGGGAAGAATTCTGAATTCTGCCAGAATTCCAGGAAATCCCTCCACACAGGTCCTCTCCCCTCTGGTCGATTGCATCTCTTTTTCATAAACAACGGATATTGCATCATGCCAGGCTTAAAATTGCATTGTGCTCCGGGCAGGCTAGGCTTCCAGGCCAGGCTTCCAAGAACTCCCACTCTCCTGGTGCTCTCTCCTTTGAGCGCCTGACTCTCTTTCTCGTAAACAACGAATATTGCATCATGCCAAGATTCAAATTTCATCATGCTCCGGGTAGCCTATAAAAGCAGCTGCGGTGGCTTCTTCGCTTTTATTTCATCAACGCGATGCAAGCAAACAGCACACGACAGAAGACGCAAGCACAACTCAGCCAAATGGGCGTAGGCTAGGTCGGGAATCTCAAGTTCTCCAGTCTAGTCCAGTGTGCAGATCCTGATCCTAACTCTAGATCACTTTCCCTCTGGCCATTGCAGAACTCACCAAATTATCATCACGCATCAGCATCAACCTGCACAACCACATACACACAGACCCGGAGGGCAATGATTCCACGGATACTGTGAGGCGTCACCAGTAGCAACCGAAAACTATTAGCACTATGAATAACGTACAGAGTGCCCCGAATGGCGGGGGCGTGGCGGTAGGCGTAGGTGTGGGCATCAAGACGGCCCGAAGCAATATCTTCAATGTGGACGGGCTGCCGCAGCAGATGGCCGCCCTGAGCGTTGACTACTCCAGCATCCGGGGCAAGGATGTCCTGGTGCAGCCCAGCGACGAGCAGCGGGAGCTGCTGCAGAAGAGGCTACAGGATCGTATAGCCGACAACTGTGGCGAGACCATCTACGAGATTGGCGTGGGCGAGGGTGAGTTGTTAAGGGAGATGTCTTGATTTAGATGAGGAGACTATGAATCATTATGATGAAATAGTTTTAGAGCGGCAGAAATTAACTTTTGCATTAATTTCCCAACAGATGGCAGCGACAATGGCCTAAATCCGGAGCAGTTTGCCGCCTCCGTGGCCACGCTCCACCTGCTAGCGGCCAATATTGATGCGGATGTGGTCAAGCTGCGTGAACGGCGGGCAGAGAAGGGTCAATCGGCCCAGTTCCTCATCCGGAAGCACATTGAGACCACCGACTTCATGGAGATTCGGTAAGGGAAACAAAGCCTCTTCTCAGGAACTAATAACCCTAACACACCCTCATTACTTAGAGTGGCCGTGGTGGGAAATGTGGACGCTGGCAAGTCCACGTTACTGGGCGTGCTCACCCACGGGGAGCTGGACAATGGCCGTGGCCATGCCCGGCAGCGACTGTTCCGTCACAAGCACGAGATCGAGAGCGGACGCACGAGTTCCGTGGGCAACGACATTCTTGGCTTTGACGGAGTGGGCAATGTGGTCAACAAGCCGGACCACGGCCACCTCGACTGGGTGAAGATCTGCGAGAACTCGGCCAAGGTGATAACCTTCATCGATTTGGCTGGGCACGAGCGCTACCTGAAAACCACGGTCTTCGGCATGACGGGTCATGCCCCGGACTTTGGCATGTTAATGGTAAGTGGTGGTTGAATACAAAATCCTATCCGAACCTCACTTAACTTGATTTCCTGCCATCCTTAGATTGGCGCCAATGCCGGCATAATTGGCATGACCAAGGAGCATTTGGGCCTGGCCCTAGCTCTGGCCGTCCCCGTCTTTGTGGTAGTCACCAAGATAGACATGTGCCCGGCCAACGTGCTGCAGGATAACATGAAGCTGCTGTTTAAGATGCTCAAGTCTCAGGGCTGCCGGAAGGTGCCGGTTGTGGTCCGGACGCAGGACGACGTAGTGCTCAGTGCCACCAATTTCGTTAGCGAGCGCCTGTGCCCCATCTTTCAGGTGTCTAACGTGACCGGTGATAATCTCGAGCTGCTCAAGATGTTCCTCAACCTGCTGAGCACGCGCATGGCCGGCTCCGAGAGTCTACCGGCCGAGTTCCAGATCGACGATGTGTATTCGGTGCCGGGCGTTGGCACCGTGGTCTCCGGCACTTGCCTCCAAGGCACCATCCGGCTGAACGACGGCCTCATGCTGGGACCGGATGCAGTGGGAGGATTCGTGCCCATCACCATCAAAAGCATCCATCGGAAGCGAATGAATGTGGCTCGCGTGCGCTGTGGCCAGACGGCAAGCTTCGCGCTGAAGAAGATCAAGCGCGCCTATCTGCGCAAGGGCATGGTGATGGTCTCGCAGGACCTGAAGCCGCAGGCCTGCTGGGAGTTTGAGGGCGAGATTCTCGTGCTGCACCACCCAACGACAATCTCGGCGCGTTACCAGGCGATGGTGCACTGCGGCAGCATCCGCCAGACGGCCTCCATCATCCACATGTCGCGGGACTGCCTGCGGACAGGTGACAAGGCTCACGTCAAGTTCCGGTTCATCAAGCAGCCGGAGTACATCCGTGCCGGCCAGCGGCTGGTCTTCCGCGAGGGTCGCACCAAGGCGGTGGGCAACATCCTGCGGCCGCTGCCAAATGCCGCTGCCTCTCCCTATCGTCCAAAGCCCGCCAAGATGCAGTCGCGTTCCCAGAACGGCGGCAGCAATGGCAGCAACAATCAGCACCGGCACCAGGGCCAGGGCAGCTCCAGTTCCGGCTCGGTAGGAGCGGGTGGCAGCAAGGATGCCGGCGAGGAGAAGCAGAATGGGGACAAACGCGAGGGAGGCAGCCGGCGTGGTGGCAAGCGGAAACGAAACAATCGCCCCACTCCCTCGTCCAACGGCTCTGCCGGCCTGGGCCTGCCTCTAGGCGAGATGGCTTCGTCCACCTCGGCCGAAGCAGGACCGGCGGCGGGTCTCACCGAGTGAGGCGTGCCGTTCTGCCTCCCCATTTTATTCTTTCTAGTTATGTAAGCAAAAGTATTTTTGGAAGCCCCAAAGCGTAGCGGAGGAATCTACATACATATTTTGCTACTCCCGAGTCCGGACTCCTAATCTGATAGGGCGTAAGTAAGCCTAAAATATTTTGTGCCGCGTTTCGTTCCGTTTGTCCAAAGTACATACATGTGGTAAGTTGGAAATGCCAAACCGAATTCGATCTTCTCTTTTTTTGTTCTCTAGAGTTAAGCCCAAAGATCACTGCAATAAGAATTTACTTTCTTTACTTTCTTAATTAAATCAATAAACGCCAGTTTATCGGCCCTAGCGTAGGGTCTTAAAAACGCATACCTTTTGAAATAATTATCTATAAGAATTGGGCTATCTTGCAGAAAGAAGCTCCGATTAAATTTATTTGTTGGCGTCAAGCGGCTTAGATACATTTCTGTATGAATTATGAGTATATGATGATCGCAAATACTTTAACTTTAAATTTCCAGTGATTGAAGTTTTATATTCGTTTTCTTTTTATTTCAAGTAATATTTTTAATGTAACATAAACAAAGCTATTTTGAGCCCGTAACTTTTTGATTTATTTGACGCTTTTGAAACTAAGAGGAAATAAAAGAGAAAACATTTTAAAGAACAATTTAAATACTTTAATTTAATAAACAATGTATGTATGCTCGAAGGGCCCAATTTTTTATAGATATTTAAAAATAATGCGTTTATTCTTCTTAATTTTTCTTCTGAAAATATTTCTGAAAAAAAGTTTTTCAAATTACAGAGTAGTTTCATCGTTCATCTTAATCTATCTTTGAGTTCTTTATTTCCAAAACTAAATTCATTATTACTTCTTAGGGTCATATATATTTGGCTACTCTCTTGCAGATGTAAACAACCTTGTGGATACAGAAATTAAGTTATAATTTGAATACTTTAGATCTGATGATGACACATATGTGTAAATGGTTGTTTCAGAGTCGACAATCTGAATTCCCTTTTTTTTGTTAATTAGAGTTAAGAAAATGAAAGTAACTGACCTTGTCACGAATTGGATTGCCTAATTTCTCAAAATATTTAATATAAAGAGTTTTCGTGAATTTAAATATAATTAAAATGCAAAAAATTAAGTATTTTATTAAAATTAAAATACGAATTATAAATCTTATTAAACGAATTCATCGTTAGGGGGATCAGCATAATTCAGCTTAACCTGCAAGTTTGCAATGCTCGACACAGCAGTAGGCCTCGTCTATTCTGCCTGAAAATGACGGCCCATCTTTCGGCAAAAACATAAGCGTCATCTCTTGGTTTTTTTGTGTGTGGGACTGTATGGAGCCGGATGAACTATAAACTTCGTCACATAGAAATGGTAACTTATTGAAATACCATATGGTTGGCTTACAAATATACTTCGCTTCCGATTGTTCGCTCTTTTTTATTTTGCAATGCTCGCGTCGAAACGAAGCATGCAGCGAATTCACCTTTTTCTTTATAGTATCAACGTAGTATCAATTTCTTTATACTTATTCAGCAGTTTTACTTTTGTAAGTCTCGCTATTAGCCCGCCCTATGGCTGGTTCATTTCGCAGGCAATTAATACCATTAACGAAGAACAATTCGTCCAACAAATTCGACAATTCTTTAAACAAACTTCACTCTTACATTGACAAATACAAGACTTTTTATTGCTTAATTAATGTTCCTTGATTAAAGTTATTTCAGTTTACTTAACTTCACTAAATAATTTAGCATGCCGCGTATTTACAATTACTGGCCTTGACCATTTTAATTCTTTTTCTTGCTATTGAGCTCCTTCTTCACTCCCTCCAGCTCTTGTCGGACGTTGTTCTTGAACATGTTGACAAAGGACCTGCAATATCCCAAGAATTATTATTAAAAGCTCCTGTTTGTAGAGGCTCACTTGAAGCTCACTTGAATCGCTCCGGCGTCATCTCGTGGAGTCCCTGCTCCCTGGCCAAGCTCTTGGTTCGGTACATCAGGGATACCACCAGCTGGGCGGCACGTCTCATGGGATAGCTCTCCGCCATGCGCTGGATTAGCTGCTCATTGTTGGCCAGGTAGCGCATCAGCAGTCGGATCACCATCTCGGCGGTTTCTTTCTCTCTCGCCGCCCGTCTAAAACTCTGTGTCCTTGAACTTGCGTATCAGCTGCTGCTTAAGCTTCAGCTGGTTACGTAGCAGTTCTAATCGCTGCTGCTGCTCCTCCTTGTTGTAGTCTATTCCAGGCAGCTGGCGGATTTGTTCCCTCGCCGATTCAAAGCGCTTTTGCAGCTCAAAGATCTGCAGAGAGTTTACAAACTACACTTGAGGCAGAGGTATCATCCTAAACTTACCTTATGGTTGCAGTCCTGGGACTCTCGCAGCTTCACCGCGTTCTCTAGGGGATCCTTTTCCACACTGCAAGAGACAAGAACAGCACGCCGGGTTATATAAGGTCCAAGCTAAATGCGCACTTGTTGGCGCTTTGGTGTTATTTTCGGTACTGTCAGGCGAGAGGAATGACCGTAATCCGGAGCCGTTCCCCTCCAGCAGCCGGTGCTACCCACCAGCGCACAATGTCGTAGATAATCGGCAGAATCTCTATGTCAAGCTGGTCAACTGTCAACTGGCTCTGGCCACCGATGCCGTTTGACGTTTGCGTCTCCTGCGAGACGGTCGGCGGCTCGAAGGGGGAGTTGGACGTCTGCACCAGTCCGTCGGCTGTAAGGATGGGTTTTCTGTCCTCGATCTGATTGTTTGGCGACAATTCCATAATAAAAAACAGAATTTTAAGAATCGCAGTCAGAATTAGTAGGGCCTTACCGTGGACGCAATAGAAATACCAAAATGTGCGGAACCGTAGCTTCTACTTTTATTTTCCAATTTGTAAAGCCCACTCAAATGTACGTTAAAATGTATAACATTTTATTTTAAATATCATAAAGTAATTGGTTCGGCTTAAGATATGGTTATAGGTTCAATATTTTATGAATAATTTGATACGTTTTTGTTGTAGGCAAGTGTGACCAGCTACACTATTTTTTTTGACAATTGTTATCGACATAGAAATCGAGGATTTTGCGTCTCTAGCAGCAACGCTTGAAAATTCAATTGCAGAAAATTTCTGGAACCATGAAGTTGTTTTTACCCGTGTGCTTGCTGGCCCTAGTGGCCGGCATCGTTTCCGCCGACGAGAAAGGGCCCAAAGTGACCGACGAGGTGCGTACCCATATTTATTTTCGTCCTGCCACTTGCCCAGGAATCGCAGACGAGCAAGTGGTGCACACGTAAGCGTGCCGTCTCTCTCTTGCGCACACTGACGCACACTCGCTTGGCAATAAATCAAAGATGAGATGAGATTGTTAATAATAACCGATTCCGATGGCGTAGGTTTTCTTTGACATTTCCATTGGCGGCGAGCCCGCCGGCCGGATCGTGATCGGCCTGTTCGGCAAGACCGTGGAGAAGACCGTGAGGAACTTCAAGGAGCTGGCCGAGAAGCCCCAGGGCGAGGGGTAAGTACGCTTGATTAACGGCACACGTACACCAGTGCCGAGATTGTAGGTTATAGCGCGGCTCGCCGAGCGAAGCCATTACGTGGCTCTATGGCGGTTTATCTGGGGACTTAGCAAAGCGGGAGAAATGGAAACAATTGAGCTAACTATGCGGGATAACAACGAGTGTTCTCTGCTTCTGTGATTCGCAGCTACAAGGGCAGCAAGTTCCACCGCATCATCAAGGACTTCATGATCCAGGGCGGGGACTTCACCAAGGGCGACGGCACCGGCGGACGCTCCATCTACGGCGAGCGCTTCGAGGATGAGAACTTCAAGCTGAAGCACTATGGCGCTGGCTGGCTGAGCATGGCCAACGCTGGCAAGGACACCAACGGCTCCCAGTTCTTCATTACCACCAAGCAGACCAGCTGGCTGGATGGACGCCACGTCGTCTTTGGCAAGATCGTCTCCGGCATGAGTGTGGTCCGCCAGATTGAGAACAGCGCTACTGATGCCCGCGATCGTCCCGTCAAGGATGTGGTCATCACCAACAGCGGCACCCTCCCCGTTTCCGAGCCCTTCTCCGTGGCCAAGGCCGATGCCACCGACTAAGAAGGAAGGATCCAAGCATCGCCGCATCCCTCATCAGTAATCAATCACAAATTATTCGTCGAACTAAGCATAAGCGCATAATCGTGCCAGTAATCGATTTTTCCAGACATTTGCATTTACCATAGCTCGCGCCATGATTATTTACATTTATGTTCCGTAAGCAAGTAGCTCTGCTCAACTAGGAAGGCTCTGCGTAAACAAATGACAGAAATAAAGAACATTTTTTGTGATAGTCGAGATGGCATCGAATGGTTCTTTTCAGCACTCTTCTTTGTGGTGCCTTGTGTGTGTGTATCCCACTAGTGGTGTTCAGGTTCAATGAACCGGTTTTGGAACCCCTTCTTCCATTGCTTTCTTTCAGCTCTTTCAGTGGCTTCCCCTGGCAGCCGGCAACCGGTTTACGTCTTTTCGCTAATTTGTTTTGTTTCCCTTTGTATATACAATATGAATCTGCGTTCTCGTTCCCCCCATTTCCCTATGCTCACACTGGGTCTTTTGTTGTTGTTGTTGGTAAACAAGGTTTAGTCACATTTTTCTGATTTGCACACTTGCGCCAATTTACAGCTGAATACATACTTTTGTTCGCTCTAGCGTCTGCCGGGAGCTAATTGGGCATGATTGAGTGAGCAGGTGCACGGGTAGGCTGCGGGGGAGTGACTGCTGGTCGTGGGATTAAGCTCTGTTAATTGGGTCATCATAGCAATTTGTGTTTACTTGAATTTATGTTTAAGCTTTACTTGAATTTACTATTAGTTAACCTTTGAAAGGAACACCTATTTTTGGTTTTTTAGTCAGAAGCTTGAAAATAAGTAATTAAAGAATAATATGTATTATAAAAATATGGACATCAACAACTGTTTTTAGGTAAAATAGTCTCTCAGGCTTCAATGCTGTCTGGATGATACATATGTTTATTCCCTACAGTGTTATCTATAAGTCGCAATGGGTCGGATCGGACGACTAAACATATTGATAAAGAAACCAACGACAAGTTAAAAATAAATATTTAAACAAAGCTATATTTTGATATACTCCGAGATATTGCTTATTTTATTTTACCATTTCGGTTTATAATTAGGGTTTTACAATAACGATTTAAGTATTATTAAAAGTGCCTAAGGAAAGTTAAGTAGACTTATATGAAAATAATTGGAAAATCTACAGAACTTTGTTGCTGTAAATACTTATTTCTTGCTTAATATTATTAAAATCAAAAAACTAAACTGCTTTTAATTTCTTTTAGGACTCTTATTAGTACTTCGATCAATTGTTCAATATAGAAGCGAATGAATTATTACTTATCTTATTTGCATTCAAGGTTTTAACTTGGATCCAATAGAGGCTACAGGACTTTTTCTTGATCAGTATTGAGGTAACAAAGGTTAAACCTAAATTGCAGGTGTATTTTGAGTTTTGTGTTTGCATTTTTATGATGAGCTTGTCCCACAGACAAATTCAAACTCAAAGTCGAGTACATTGAAGAATTATGCAGACTGGAGCAAAATACATCCCGTTCCCCCTTATAGAGAGAGAGAGGAAAACAATAAACTCAAGAGACGAGATCTCATATCGCTCAACTGGGAAGAAATGTATATAAATGAACATGTTTATGGTGCAATTGTACCCCATTCCCACCAATCCCCACATATTAACAAGAGGAATAGGAACCCCCATACATATGTATATTTTTCAAGCATATATAGAAAGGCCTGTGTATTGGGGTATAGTGGCAATCTCATGTGCCACACATGTTCCAGTGGCCGCAGAAATTCTGGACGCACTTCTAAGATTATTTTTCCGGAGAGCAATCAGTTGATGTTTTGTTTCTGGGACGAGTCGATTCGAAAGGAGCGAAATTAGTTCAGTCTGATTCGTTTACTCGCCAGAACCGGAAGAGTTTTCCCAGCGGCAGATGCATATTTGGAATTTGGCCGGAACTTAATTACCTATCCTCGCTGATCTCTTAAAATCGGAATATGGTTGGTATGCGGATGGGAGGAGTTCAATTCAAGTCACCCACAAGCCAGCCAAACTGATAAGAAAATTGCCTCGACATCTTCCATTCGATGATGTGTACTTTCGAAAGCGATTAAATAAATATGTATTTTACTCCACAGGAATCTCTAGGGAATAGCTGGATCCCCCTGGCTCTGTGTGTCCTAGTTTTGGGCCCGCTCTCGCATGGGGCCAAAATCCTAGTGCTGTTTCCCCACGCCAGCGAGGGTCACTTTGCGGTGATGCGAACTCTAGTGGCGGAATTGGCCAGCCGGGGACACAGTGTAGGCACAAATATTATTATTATTATCTATATAATGAGCTTTGTTCTGTCTTAGGTTGAAGTCTACACTGGCCATGGTTTGGGGGAATCCCTGGATAATGTCACAGAAACAGTAACAGGAGAGTATCCCTTCTGGAGCGAGTGTAAGTACGATTTAAGGATAGAAATCTGTATCTTTAATATAAATATTTTCCTGGCACAGTGCAAAAGCAGGCGGCTCCCAAGGGAAACCTCGCCGATCTTGGTCGTTTGCCCATCGAAAATCTCCGCGAGTCGCTTGCCCACGTTGGTGCTCGAGCGCTGGACCACTTTCTGGCCCAAGAGCCACTGCAGAAGCTACTTAAAAGGTCGTACATTGAGTTCGACTTCGATGTGATCCTCGTTGACTACTTTTACACGGAGGCCCTATTGGCCCTAGGACTTATTCACCAGCGACCAGTCGTGGGCATCGTCTCCACAGACTTCGGCAACTACATGGATGCCGTGCAGGAGGCCCTGGTGCCGGCGGCATGTTCCCCTATAGACTCTGAACTTGATTTGCACCAGCTGGGCTTCTCCGAGCGCCTGGGAAATATCCGGGAGTGCATATTGCGCCGGAAGCAGTTTGCCAAGGATCACTACGGGGCTCAGGAGCAACTGGTGATCAAACACTTTAAGCAGCGGTACTCCATTGCCGAGCTGCAGGCCAGCCAGCTATCACTGCTCTTGCTCAACAGTCATGTGCCATTGATGACGCCCCGGGTGAGTATCCAACAGATTGTGCCCGCCGGTGGCCTGCACATCCGAGGGCCAAAGGAGCTGCCCTGGAATGTCAAGCGCTTCGTGGAGGAAGCTCGGGCTGGAGTAATCTATGTCCAGCTGGGAAACGAGCAGCCGTGTGGAGAGCTGCCCAAGGAGAAGCTGGAGGCTCTGTTCGCGTTCTTCTCCTCCCGGAAGGAGGGCGTTATCTGGACCTGCCACGATGTGAAGACCCTGGAGGGTTTGTCCAAGAATGTTATGATCCAGCATGCCGTGCCGCAGATAGACATCCTAGCGCATCCGAGGGTGAAGGTGTTCTTGACGAACGGTGACCTGCTCAATCTGCAGGAGGGAATCGTTCGGAATGTGCCTATTCTGGGATTGCCACTCTTCCACCACGAACGCAGGAATATGCAGCTGGCTGTTCAGTTGGGCGTAGGCCTGCAGCTGGCGGAGAACAATGTGACCAGCACCTCCCTAACATGGGCAGTGGACAGGCTTCTTCTAGAGCCTCACTTCCAGTTGACCATTCGAGAGGTTTCCCTCGAGTTCCGAGACCGTCCCCTGGGCGCCCTGGCCAGCGCCCTGTTCTGGGTCAACTACGTTGTGCGGCACAAGGGGGGAGCAGCGGTGCGCACCCGTGGCATAGGCATTCCCTCCTGCCAACTGCACCTTTTCGACCTTTTTGTGTTCTACGCGGCAGTTGCTACCCTCATTGTGGGTCTGCTGGGAGTCCTGGCTTTTGCCGGCTTCTATGTTTGGCAGAAAAAGAACAATGCCAAGTTTACCAAAGTAAATTAAGTTTCATGTGCGGAAATAAAGTGCCATCAATGCAATGTTTGTGCCATCTGTATGTGTATCTTTAAGTCTTGATGGGGCAAAAGTTGAAAAGCCAAATCAGCAAACAATTGAACTAGATTTCATTAATGAACAGAAAAGAAAGAAAGAAAGAAATGTCTGTGGCCTAGCTGACCCATGCCAGAGATAAGACGGACCAATACAAAATTGAAATAAATAAATGAACCCCATATATATTTCTACATATAACAAGAAGCTAAATTCCGGCAGCCGGAATTGATTGATCCAGACCCTTTAGTTTCTTAAGATATTTGAAATAGAAGTATATATGTATTACTGAAGCATTCCAAATAAATGAGAAGTCATCATTCGTCGAGTTTTTGTAAGAAACTGGTTTATTTCATTCCAATCCTAGCTTATATAGCTAACATGAG
>JAEIIL010027557.1:0-10109 GCA_018905715.1 Drosophila lini
TCCCCTAAATTAGCATTACTAAAAATATAATTTAACTCTTGTGATTTCTTTTAAAAATCTTTGATATTTATGGAGTTTATTTAGAATATGTGTTTAGCAAAATTAAGTTTCTTGGAATTAATATTATTTGTTGTTAGATTTTTACCTCATTTCTGAGCAGATTAATAAGCTAATTCTTTATTTTCTAAAATTTGATCAAGTGACACATCCGTGTAAATTAAATTTACTTTTTGCCTTTAATTACTATCCCGGTTTTGAGTTAATTTGTAAATTAAAAAAAAAAACCCCGACTCATACTATATTGTTTTCTCTCCGTGCAGACCTGCCGCAACGGCAACTGCATTGGGTGACTCCACCGACTCTGAACCCGACCAAGTCCCCTCCGAATCTCCACCAATGACTGACTCACTCGAGGGCGACTCCAAGCGAATCCGCGCTGCGACCGGAAGCGCTCATAACACAGTGATCTTCACGCATGCGCGTGTTCTTGGCCGTTTCAAGAGCGGTGGCCCAAAGGCCCAGAAGAGGGCCAGCAGATTTGGCAACCTCCCTGTGGCCTCAAGTCTTGGTTAGCTTGAGCTTCGGCTCTGACGCTTGAATGAGTCAATGGGCAGCAGAACTCAGTCAGTCAGCCAGTGTTGAGCAACCGCAATTAACGCCGAGCATAGAAACTGATTTTCCCCCAAGGTCGTCACACCACACACACAAATAGATGTGCTGGCGGTGACTTTATGGCACTTCACACGCCTCAATTGTGACAATTAACGCCCCCCAGTTGGCGGCATTTGTCGCCCGGATTGCCTAAGGTTTTGTCTCCGTCTCTGCTCGTTGTCTCAGGAGAATGACTCGACATTACTCGGGCAGATTCTTGAAAAGGCACACCTCGAGCTGCACAACCTCACCCACTTTACACACACATTTTATGTCGAGAATTATGTATGCCCCGCTCGAGATGACGCCGCACATTCGGTCTGCTCGGCATTTTGTAATGGGTGCTTTAATTGCGGGCTTGTAAGCCCGGCCTGGAGAAGCATTCAATTAGGGTCAACAGGAAAACGGATATGTATCTCTTAATTCGCTCGGGCCATGTTTATTCGGATTACCAAAAAGTCCGCCGGATTACCTACTTGGGATCGGTCTAAGTGAATATTAAAGCGGAGATCCGACTACGTCCGAGAATTATTCATGTTATGCGACACCTGAGTCAGTGCCATAAAAACATCTCAACACAAAAACTTAATTGGGTTCTGACTTTAATGGACATACACATCGCAACGCGAGTTGTCAACTAATAACGAAATAAAAACGAAAAACACACAGAAAGATAAATTATTTTCGGGCAGAGTCAGAACTAGTTTCGATTCTTGCCACAAACTGAGGAGAGATTGGCAAATCCGCCGGAGCTTAAGGCCCGACAGCTGACAAGCCGCTTGAGTGAGACGAGTGGCATTTTTCCATAACAATCTATCAGCGGCGAAGAGTCTGCGACGGAAAAAAACAACACCTAAAGATTCATAAATCCAAAAGAACATTGCGTGGGAGGCTCTAGACTATTTCCATTTGATTGAGATGATCTGTGGCGGCTGTTGACTCGTTTTTGTTGCTTTGTTGTGTGACTTTTGGCCATTGTCTCGATTCAATTAAGGTTTCATTTTAATGACCAGTCTTTAACGACGCTTCATCTCGAAGCGCACTCGTAGAAGCCGTTTAGGTTTACGTTTATTTTTAGTTTTATTTCTTGCCAAATTTATGTGTTTCAATTTGGGAAATGGAATTCCGGGTTCCAAAGATTGCACAACGCTGGCTGCTGGTGCTCCGAAAGGCTCTCTTATCGGCGGCTCAATTAGTGAGTGGCTTATTTGATAGTTTTCTTATTTACATAAAGCCCGAGTGGAGCCTAAAATTAATTAGATTTTAGCATCATCGCGGGTTTGTCGAACCGGTCGGCGTGACTCTGGTGTTTTGATCGCCACGAGGCCATTCACACTTGCCAACTATTTAGAACATTTCTAGGCGGCTGCTTCAGTTCGATAAACCCGTCAATGGCCAATGTCGAGTGGCAGATGCGTCGACCTTGACTCTGCAGTCAGCTCTTAAATCATTTTTGTTTTTATTAAAAGCGCTTAAAATGCAACCACATGCGGGCTGGGTCGCCGCCCGTGGAAATAATCAATCAAGCGCAGGCAATTAGCGCAAAAAATGCGTTTAATTTGACTCTCGGCCGGCCAATCAATTATGTGCGTGGAGAGCCTTCGCCGAAGGTGACCTAATTGGGCCGCCAGCCTCGTGGTGGCGGTGCGAATTCCTTTTGGCCAAAAGCCGCTGGTGTCAATAGCTGACGCAGCCATTTGCCAAATTGTCGAGCCTTAATTATATGCGGAAATTTTTGACGCCGTTGCCGCGGCACTGAAAATCGCCATAAACGGCCGAGGCCCACGTAGATATCGTCCGTCACTCGCTAAATACGCAGAAATACAGAAATATAGATATAAAAATAAATGTCCGAGACTCTGATTTAAGACCATTAGGGTTTTCGCCGGCCAATCACTAACTGATGTCTCTCTCTGTTTCTCCGCAGCCACTCGGTGTGCTTAGTCTGGCTTTGATCGCCCTAAGCCAGAGCTACTTAGCCGGGGCCCAGGTAAGTGGATGCGCTCGGGGTGACATCAATCTGGACTCGATTAGCTAATTGACTCTTCCGCAGGGCTACGACTATCCCCAGCCCAAGGTGTCCTTCACCGATGGCTACTCCTACCCGCAGCCAGCGATCCCCTTCCCGCCGCCAGCTCCCAAGGTGGTGTCTAGTGGATACTCCTACCCTAAGCCATCGATTCCCTTCCCGCCGGAGCAGCCCAAGTACCAGCCCCCGGTCCAGCAGATCATTCCGCAGGAGCCCAAGCTGGTCAGCAGCGGATACTCCTACCCCAAGCCGGCGGTTCCCTTCCCGCCGCCACAGCCGAAGCAGCAGGGATACGACTATCCCAAGCCCGCCATTCCATTCCCACCACCCACGAACCCACCGCAGAAGTACCTGCCGCCCACGAATCCGCCACCACAGCCCAAGTCGGGCTACGACTACCCGAAGCCAGCCATTCCGTTCCCACCACCGACGGCTCCTCCCCAGAAGTACCTGCCTCCAGTGACAACCACTCAGGCTCCACCTCCGCCGCCGCCACCGAAGTACCTGCCACCTCCACAGGTGAAGTCAGGCTATGACTACCCCAAGCCGGCCATTCCATTCCCACCACCAGCTCCCACAAAGTACCTGCCGCCCGTGGTGCCCACCACTCCACCCGCGCCCAAGTACATTCCCCCACCAACTCCCGCCTACATTCCCCCGCCGCAGCTCAAGTCGGGCTACGACTATCCCAAGCCCGCCATCCCATTCCCACCACCAACGGCTCCTCCCCAGAAGTATCTGCCTCCAGTGACCACCACAACTCCTGCCCCGCCACCACCGCCTCCGAAGTACCTGCCACCTCCCCAGGTGAAGTCAGGCTATGACTACTCGAAGCCAGCCATTCCCTTCCCACCACCAACGGCTCCGCCACAGAAGTACCTGCCTCCGGTGACCACTACTCCTGCACCTCCTCCGCCGCCGAAGTACCTGCCTCCTCCCCAGGTTAAGCAGGGCTACGATTACCCCAAGCCCGCCATTCCATTCCCACCACCCACGAACCCACCACAGAAGTACCTCCCACCTGTTGTGGTCACTCTGCCCCCGCAGCCCAAATACTTGCCCCCTGTGAAGCCCACCAACCCACCCCAGCCCAAGTACTTGCCGCCTCCCCAACCCAAGTCGGGTTACGATTATCCCAAGCCCGCCATTCCCTTCCCACCACCCACAAACCCACCACAGAAGTATCTGCCACCTGTTGTGGTCACACCCCCGCCACAGCCCAAGTACTTGCCACCTGTAAAGCCCACCAGCCCACCCCAGCCCAAATATCTGCCGCCTCCGGCGCCCAAGTCGGGATATGATTATCCCAAGCCCGCCATTCCATTCCCACCACCAACGGCTACTCCCCAGAAGTACCTGCCACCTGTGACCACGACTTCGGCTCCGGTTGTCAAGTATCTGCCTCCGGCAACGAATCCACCCACGCCCAAGTACTTGCCACCTCCTCAGGTGAAGTCGGGCTATGACTACCCCAAGCCAGCTATTCCCTTCCCACCACCCACGGCTCCTCCTCCCACCACTACACCTGCTCCGCCACCACCACCTCCACCCACGTACCTGCCACCTCCCCAGGTGAAGTCGGGTTATGACTATCCCAAGCCCGCCATTCCATTTCCCCCACCCACGAATCCCCCGCAGAAGTATCTGCCACCCGTTGTGCCCACCAGTCCACCCACGCCCAAGTACTTGCCACCTCCTCAGGTGAAGCAGGGATACGACTATCCCAAGCCAGTCATCCCATTCCCGCCGCCCGCACCCAAGATCGATGGCTACTCCTATCCCAAGCCGGCGATCGCCTTCGACTTCTGAGTCCCTGAATCCTGATCCTGAATCCCGTTCCCAGAATCCCAAAATCCTGTATACCCATCATTTCCCCGCCCGGCCACTCATCACTGATTAAAAGACACAATTGCCTCTGTGTGCGCATAGTGATCCTTAGGAACGTACGAAATTGAATAATTGTAATTAACTGTAATAATTTAATTTAATACCTATCTTTAATGATGTACCGGGGATCTTGCCTGCGGACTCTCCAATCGAACTTAGTCATTAAAATATGTTTATTAAATTTATGTTTTAACGATTACGCAATGCTGCCGAATTAAAACGATAATGTGAACATTTATATTGCATTTTTTATTTGATTTACAAGGGAGGGTAAATATTTATTATTTATTTGTAAGCCAGATATACAGAAAATTTGGCAGAATAATATGTATCTGAAAGACAAAGACAGACTTATAAGGATACAGAAGAAGAACCCTAATAATAAGCATTCCAAAGAAACAAAAGAATCTGTTTAAAAAGTAAAGTGACCTAAAGACATCTCAAGGACTTCCAATAGTTCAAGGTCTTAGCCATCAGCCAGTCTGAACAGGATGTATACAAATATAGAAGGCTTGAGAGGCGAACAAAGAAATTACAAAATGAGCCTCACAGATTAAAAAGTATCTTTCGTATCAAAACCTGTATAAATTTACCCACAAAACGAGGCAAATTTAAAAAATAAACCATAACACCTAAAAACCAGTTCAGAAAAACATCCTGTTGCTGTCACGATTTAAATATTAATAACTCAGCGGGTTATCGGCAGCTATAAACACAAAACGTTGAGAAATACAAATAATATCACGCTTTAAAGCAGATGAGCTGCTGAATTTCCGGCGTTGATTAAGTGAAATGTAGCTTGTTAAGACAGTACTTAATTATAAAACGATTAAGATGAAACCATATAACAAATTAAATAAAACTCACATATTCTTAGGATCTATGGATTAAGCTCAGCTTAGAAGCCCACAAGTATGCCACAATCTTAGGCCCAAAAAGTATGCTGCGGATATATTCTCCTGAAACGACTTTGAACTTGAAGCTCGAGACGACAATGCACTTGCCGAAATAAAATTAATTTCGAGTCATTAAACGGGTTTCCGCATCTCGACCTGAACTAGTTTTCTCAACCGGCGGCTTGCCTCCGCTTGACGACAGCTCACTTAATAATCGCCGAATTTAATAGTCTCAACTTTTTACTTTATTATACGGTTTCATTATTAAACAAATAAGTGTGCTACCATCGGAGCATCCGTGTTTCCTGCTTCTTGAATATTAATAAGCCAGTGGAATAATTCTTAATATTCTTTTTATGGGTAATACTCACCCCATAATGGGTAGCTCAAGTGGACTAAGCTGTTGTTATTAAATAAAAAACTGTGCTACCATTGGGAACGTCCCTGCTTCCGGTTTTATGAATATTAATAGACTGGATTTTTATGGGCGGATGGATCACTTTCATTTATATATATTAAAATATATTAACTAAGAGCCAACTCTTTCGGTTCCGATGAACCCGATTGTTGTCAGCTTTATTGGAGTAAACCTTTTACTTTATTCTTATCCGTATTTCCTGTTCCCAGAATATTACTAAAGACTCTGGCAGTGGGTCTATTTTTCAATAATTTTATTCATGACTCTTTCAATTTTCGTTCCCTAACAAATTCGGTCGGAATGATCGAAAAACCCGATGGCCAAAAGACAGGATTTGGCTCGGTTTGTCGGGGGTGCAGCCTCAACGGCGGGGCCGTCTAGTAACGGTGGCGGCGGATGACGCGACGACGCTGGGTCTTGTAGCGGTATCCATCGTTGGAGGAGAAGGTGTGGGCGGGCTCGGAGGCGGCGGTCTCGTAGCTCTCAGCGGGGGCGGAGTAGCTCTCGGCAGGGGCGGAGTAGGACACAGCTGGGGCAGAAGCGGCAGCGGTGTAGGTCTGGGCAGGGGCGGAGTAGCTCTGAGCGGGAGCGGCGTAGGACACAGCGGGAGCCGAGGCAGCAGCGGTGTAGGTGGCAGCGGGAGCAGAGTAGCTCTGGGCAGGAGCAGCATAAGACACAGCTGGGGCCGAGGCGGCAGCGGTGTAGGTCGGGGCGGGAGCAGAGTAGACTGGAGCCGGGGCAGAGGCTGCTGGGGGCAGGTACTCGTTGGAGGGCAGGTGGCTCACATCACGACGGTGACGACGGAGGACCACGCGACGCTGGGTCTTGTAGCGGTATCCATCGTTGGCGGAGAAGGAGTGGGCGGGGGCCGAAGCAGCGGTCTCGTAGCTCTCAGCTGGAGCGGAGAAGCTCTGGGCAGGAGCAGAGTAGGACGCAGCGGGAGCCGAGGCAGCAGCGGTGTAGGTGGCAGCGGGAGCAGAGTAGCTCTGGGCGGGAGCGGCGTAGGACACAGCTGGGGCCGAGGCGGCAGCGGTGTAGGTCGGGGCAGGAGCAGAGTAGACTGGAGCTGGGGCAGAGGCTGCTGGGGGCAGGTACTCGCTGCTGGGGGCGGAGGCGGCTCCCTGGACTGGGGGCAGGTACTCGCTGGACAGGTGGCTCACATCACGACGGTGACGACGCAGCACAACGCGCTTCTGGGTCTTGTAGCGGTATCCATCGCTGGAGGAGAAGGTGTGGGCGGGCTCGGAGGCAGCGGTCTCGTAGCTCTCAGCGGGGGCGGAGTAGGACACAGCTGGGGCAGAAGCGGCAGCGGTGTAGGTCTGGGCGGGAGCGGAGTAGGACACAGCTGGGGCGGAGGCAGCAGCAGTGTAGGTGGCAGCAGGAGCAGAGTAGCTCTGAGCGGGGGCAGCATAAGACACAGCTGGAGCAGAAGCAGCAGCAGTGTAGGTGGCAGCAGGAGCGGAGTAGGACACAGCTGGAGCAGAAGCGGCAGCGGTGTAGGTCTGGGCAGGAGCAGAGTAGCTCTGAGCGGGAGCGGCGTAGGACACAGCTGGAGCAGAAGCGGCAGCAGTGTAGGTGGCAGCGGGAGCAGAGTAGCTCTGAGCGGGAGCGGCGTAGGACACAGCTGGAGCAGAAGCGGCAGCAGTGTAGGTGGCAGCGGGAGCAGAGTAGCTCTGGGCAGGAGCAGCATAAGACACAGCCGGGGCAGAGGCAGCCACCGAGTAGCTGGACTCAGCAGGAGCCGAGTAGGAGGCCACTGGAGCCGAGGCGGCGTGGTTGGGCGGCAGGTACTGGTTGGAGGGCAGGTGGCTCACGTCGGCGGCGACGGCGGCTACGAGGGCGCAGATCAGCAGGAGTTTCTGGGAGAGACAGAAGGAGAGTGGCGTTAGTAGGTATCCTGGTGGGCAGGTGGGGGAGCCCGGCAAGTACCATGGTGCTGGGTGCTCGGCTGTCCAGTTGATCGGAGAATGCAAATGGAAGTGATGCTCTGGCCAAAGTTCTGCCGCTTATTTATATGATTCTAATCACCGGCCTGCGGCAGGAAATTTGCATTTGGCTCTTTAATTTATGAATTTGTATTTAGTGACACCGCCAAAACATATCCATTATAGTTTTTGCAATCAGGTTTGCAACGGGTTTTCGGTCTTTTCAGCCTCTCGGCCACCGCATGGGAGCCGGCGAGGGGGAAGCCCCCCGCCACTGGCCGGCAGTTAATACCTCAAAGATCCACTCTGGTAATACCTATTTGCCGGGCCAAGATCAGGTTCCATTGTCCCCGCTCCCCAGCCACACTCACTCAATTTCTCCCAGGGCAGCGCGTGCCGACTCTGATCCATTCCAGCTCAATTTGCTTAATTACCGATAATTATACTGTATACTTTGGCTTAATCAACTGGGAGTTAATCGAGAGCCATCAGCACGGACAATAAAAGCAGATGGGCTGGCCGGGCGATCGGAGAAATCCTATTCACTTCCAAATAAAAGCGAAATGACTGCCGAAAAAGGCAATCAACTTGCGGAAATAAATCACGAACTCAATGCCGAAACAATAGCTCTGACTGTCTAAGCCGATAGTATGTCAAAGCTGAATGAAAACTAGAAACAAAAGCTTTGAATACACTTTTTAAAAGAGATGGCACTGGGACAGATCAAGTCCAAAGAAGTCAAAACATATTAAAATTAAACAAAAGCGGGTAGTAAGATTAAACAATTAAATATAGTTCAAGTTTTTTAAGTTCCTAGACAGTCCTTACAGTTTGTGGCTTTTGTCTGTACATTTATGATATAATATGATAAGTTAAAGCTAATGCTATTAGTTTATTAATCAATTCATAGTGTGTCTAGATCTAGTGCATAATATACATAAACCATGAATTAAAAACAAAATCGAAGACTAAATTGTTTTTAGCCATATAATAAATTTGAATTGCAAGTATTGACAATTATTTAATCTAATATTATAATAGGATCTATCGGATATATCAATAAATAAAGGACAATCGCCTCTATTTCGAGGGAATATAATATTTTAAAATCATATAAAAATTATAAAAGAATCGATATACCCGCAGTCGGAGAGGTAAGCGGTTTTAGAGCGTCAGGCTGGCTCGATCTTTCAGAGATGAGTGTGCGGAAGCATTGACAGAAATAGATTTGAAATTAATTCGATTATAGATCAGCCTTACATTATATGCCATCTGTGGGGGCTAAGCTCATGTTTCCATAATTATAATTAGAAAAGTTAACTTGATCCGATTAAAAGTAATATATTTATGGAAGCACTTCAATCACTTTTGATGTCTTCATATTTGGACAAGCACTCGAAAGGCTTCTTTAGAACTCAAATGGCTTTTTGCAACGAGTTTTGCCATATCATATAAGTGACCCATTAAGTTAATGATCCTAACCCATTTCCTTATGGGAAATATATAGTTCTTATTGTTTAAGCCTGATCTCGTTTTCTAATTTCCTCCCAAATTAAGACACCTCGTGCTTATGGATTCGTTATCGTATTATTGTATTTGTTGAATGAAAAGGAGGTATTCTAATAGTATTGTCTGCACTCCAAAATGAGCACAAATCGATCACCGAGTGAAGCCGACTTCGCTTGATTTAGTGGCGGCGGATCACAACGCGCTTCTGGGTCTTGTAGCGGTAGCCATCATCGGCCAGGACGGTCTCGGGAGCAGCCTCAACGGTGTTCTCCACGGGGGGCAGGTACTCGTTGGACAGCTCGTTGACGTCACGACGGTGGCGGCGGATCACCACGCGCTTGTGGGTCTTGTAGCGGTAGCCATCATCGGCCAGGACAGTCTCGGGAGCAGCCTCAACGGGAGCGAGGTACTCGTTGGAAGGAGCAGCGACCTCCTGGGTGGGGGGCAGGTACTCGTTGGACAGCTCGTTGACGTCACGGCGGTGACGACGGTAGACCACGCGACGGTGGGTCTTGTAACGGTAGCCATCATCGGCCAGCTCATGAGCGGGCTCGGCCTCAACCTCGACGGGAGCGGCAACCTGGACGGGGGCAGCGAAGTGGACGGGGGCGGGAGCTGGGGCAGCAACCGGGACGGGAGCGGCAACTGGGGGCAGGTACTCGTTGGAGGGAGCGGCGGCCTGGACAGGGGGCAGGTACTCGTTCGAGGGCAGGTGGCTCACATCACGACGGTGACGGCGGATCACCACGCGCTTGTGGGTCTTGTAACGGTAGCCATCATCGGCGAGGACGGTC
>JAEIIL010027558.1:0-10061 GCA_018905715.1 Drosophila lini
TACAGTGGCTCACAGCTTATTTGACCCACACCTAATTTCCAACTTAAAACAGCTATAACTTCTGAACCATAAGAGCAACCGACAAAAATGAAACGCAGAATGGTAAGCTGACATTTTAACTTAAAAAATATAGTTTAGTTTATTTATTTTAACCAACAACTTCTTAATTAATGAACAAAAACTAAAAATACTGCTTATTTTCACGCCACAGCTTATTTGACCCAGGAGGTTAGAATAATTAATAGAAAATTATATACGATTTTTTTTTAAATTTTAATATTTTGTATGTCCGCCCTTTTGTTCCACAACGGATTTAAGGCGATTTGGAATCGATTCCACCAATTTCCTTGTGGTTTCTGGTGGGATTTTAGCCCATTCCTCAATCAAAGCAGTTTTCAGGTCATTTTTGCTTGAAATATTCCGTTCACGAATTTTTGAGTCCAGTATCGACCACAAATTCTCAATAACATTGAGATCAGGAGACTGTGCTGGCGGTTTCATGACGTGAGGACAATTGTATATAAGCCAATACTGCACAATTCCAGACTTATGTTTTGGGTCGTTGTCCTGGTAGAATCGAAAATGTTCTTTTATTCCCAATTTCTCGGCACTTTGGAGTAAATTGTCCTTCAGGATATTAAGATAAACATTTTTATCCATCGTGCTCTCAATAAATTGAAGGGTCCCGACTCCTGCTGCGGACATACAGGCCCATACCATAACATGGCCGCCACCATGCTTAACGGTTGGTTTTAGGTGTTTGTCTTGCAGCTCTGTATTTGCTTTCCGCCATACGTAAGTGCGACCATCGGACCCAAAAATATTAAATTTGGACTCATCCGCGAAAATTACATTGTTCCAGAACTCAGAGTCCTTGCTGATGTGCTCCTTTGCAAATTTCAAACGCCACTCTCGATTTTTCTTATTAATAAACGGCTTCTTACGTGCAACTCTACCGTGTAAATCGTTATTTCTGAGAATTCGACGGATGGTTTCTGGACAACAAGACTTCCCGGTCATTTCCTGCATCTCACTGGCCACTTTTGGTGCCGATATTTTGGGATTTTTAATGATTTTTTTAACAATGAATCGTTCATCGGAGGCACTAAAAATTTTGTTCGGAGCTTTTCTTCCTTTATTTTCGATGCGATTTTCAAAAACAAAACGATGTATAATGGCTTTAACTGTGCCATCAGGTAAATTGACCATTTCAGCTATTTTCCGGCGAGAATGTCCTGTTTTGTAATGATTTAGGACCAACTCACGTTGTTCTATAGTTGTGCGTTTTCCCATGGTCGTAACTCGTGCTTTCGCGATCAAATCTTACCCAAAGTGAGGAATATGCATAGGTTGCGAATGCAGTCAACATAAGCAACGACAAAAACCGTAATTCTTACTAACCGGACAACGCAATCGTTCTTGGAATATTATGGGTCAAATAAGCTGTGGCGTGAAAATAATCAGTATTTTTTGTTTTTGTTCATTAATTAAGAAGTTGTTGGTTAAAATAAATAAACTAAACTATATTTTTTAAGTTAAAATGTCAGCTTACCATTCTGCGTTTCATTTTTGTCGGTTGCTCTTATGGTTCAGAAGTTATAGCTGTTTTAAGTTGGAAATTAGGTGTGGGTCAAATAAGCTGTGAGCCACTGTATGTACAGTGTACACCCCGAGGCCCACAGACACACATTCATGGCGGTTTTGCATTGTTTGTTTTTTAGTTTTTGTAGTTTTTTCTTATCGAAAGTCAATTTTCTGAGCACAGTCTTATTAATAGCCAATGACTTGGCATCTTTCAACTCTGTCCCCTAAGGCGCAGAGGAACAATCAAAACATATCGACTGGGAGCCGAGAATCAAGACTTTCCAGAAGGGATTACAAAGTCTGCTCGGATCGTTCAGATCGGATCGCTTATTGATTTCAATTGCCCGCAATTGTTTGCATTCACGAGTGCAGCACGACGGCAGGGCATGAAAAAAACATGGTGCACCACAAATTACCTCATTCGCAGCACTATATTTTTTATTTACTTGCTATTATAGGGTTCTGGTTCTGACCCAAACAAATATTCTATAGCAGCCCGCCCGCCTGATAACCGATAATGCCATTTGCGCACATTTGTAACACCTTGAAGGCGACGCACGGCCCACAAGGAAATGCTAATACGTCCGTAGACAGCCGAGTTTGGGTTAATAGATCTATCTGTATGAAGGGGAAGAAATATGTGATGTTTCATAAATTCTAGGTGGTTTATAAAAGTATGCTACAAACTAAAATAGTTGCAATTTTGTAGGTATATACTTAATTAATAAACATAATAACACAATAAAAATTTTTAAATTGATAAAATAGTCGTACTTGCCATTATTTAAAATACTTAAGAGTTACTTAAATTTTCTTAATATATAAATAACTTATTCCGATCCTAGTAAGTTGGCCTCGATAGTTCCTATGCAAATACGTGAGTTCTTGAGCTTTGGGCATATCCAATAGATAACGGTACCTAGGTCTGTTCATCGGCACATGACTCGCTTTATCTATTGATGGGAAAAGGGGAGGTAAAATTAATTCCCAAACAGAGCAAAGCAACTGCAAATAAAATGGAAAAACCAAGAAATCCATTGCCAAACAATTGCAAGTGTATGCGTGTGTTAGGAACCAAACATAGAGAGTGGCACCGTTACACGAGTACTTCTGCACTCTTCGCACCAATTGCGAATTTGCAAGTTCAAGGCAGACACAAGAAGAATGAAGAAAAATGAGCGACAAATGCAGCACTTGTATGCGTGTGTGTGTGTTTGGTTAGCAAGTTAAGAATAAAATAATTCGCCCACGCCGGAAGAATGCGAAAGGAAATTAGCAAACCAAAACAAAACGAAAGCAGCATCGAAAAAAGCAAAAGATACACGCCGGACAAGGCGCAGCAATCGGTAAATTAAAATGTGTGTCAGAGCGTAAGATGGCGTTGGCTTTGCGATTTCGGGGAAATGTATATAGGGGCGTTTGATTAATTGCCTTTCTAGTTACTGGCCCATGACTGCTTTTGGCAAAGCCACATAGTAAACAGCAAACCACTTACCTGGCTTTTCACCACTTGACACGCAAATTATCCACACACAAACCGAAAACTTCGCACTTTTTCCCGCCTCGAACACGCACAAATTTCGGAAGTAGCCAGAACTGCCAACTCTTGTCACTGGCGTTGCCAGACTTTAGAGTCTTGAGGGCCGCAGTTATCGATAGCTCGATAGCAGCTGGTCAAGCGTTAGTGTCTTTTTTGCTGGCAAAAAGTAAAACAAAACGAAATGGAATAATTTGTTTTTTGTTTAGTTTCCGTTCAAAACTCGCCTCGCCGATTGTACTTAATTTACACCTCTTCCATAACTTTGTGGCTCCCGCTAATTCGTCGTTTTTCGTTTATTTGTTCTGCTTGACATTTTGTGCCAACATGGATCCCCCAGGCGGAGCAGTACTTAAGCCGATCGCTGGTTTTCCGAGATGTCTGTGTGGACCACGGCCAACTCCGGTGGCCTAGAGACGCCCTCGAAGACGCCCGATTCCAGGCAACCCCCGGGCAGGGGCACACGTAACCCAAATCCCATCGTGACCGCCACCACCACGCAGCACCACTTTCAGCACGTTGTCGCCGCCGCCGTTGCAGCAGCCACCTCAGTGGCCACCGGCCACCAGTTCCCGCAGCAGTATCCGCAACAGCATCACAGCAACAGTCCCACTGGAAGCGGCAGCAACAGCAACAACAGCGCCGGATTCAAGCGTTCCAGCCTGAGCAATTCGCTGCTGCAGTTCCCGTCGAACCCGCCCCCGCCCCCGCCGCCGTCACAGAACCAAGCGAAGGTAAGTCCAATAACAAATCAATCTCCGATCTCGGTATCTTCCATTTCCCCCACCCTCAACACACCCCTTCATCCTTACCTACCGTCTCTTTCTTACCTTTTAAAGCGATGCTATGGAAAATGGGCAGATTCAGCAGAGAAAGTCGTTGTGAAGTCGTGATTTGAGCTGTGATTTTTTAGATTCCTCTCTCTTGGCGGGTTCTCTTTTTCTCTCTCTCTCTCAATATGAAGATTTGGCAAAGGGCGCACTCAGCAGAGAAAGTTGGTTTGTGGATTGTGATTTAAGCTGTGATTTCTTGGTTGTTACTTATCAGGCGCAGTTTTTTTCAATTTGTCTTTTCTTTAAAAATTAGTTCCCCTTTTTTATACAAATTTTATTTGTAAAATGTTTTAATTTTGTTTATCATTTTAATTAGTAAAATGCTTTGAAAACTTAATAAGTCATTAAACAATAAATTATAAATGATAGCTTCTTTTAAAAACTACAAACAAAAATGTAACATCTTGTAGTCCCTATTATTATATTTCCCAATCACGATTTAATCAAAATAGAGCGAAGAAAGAACAATGACAATTTGTTGAGAAGGCTGTCAGATATAATTTGTACATTCTACATAATTCGTTTAGCTGCATCTATATTTAGGTATCTAAAAGCGATATGAACTAGAAACATTACAAAATCATTTATGCAAGGTGCATTTTTCGAATAGTCGCAACAAAAATGTTTATATTAAAGAGCAAAGGGGGCAAGTTATATAAATTTAATTATTTTGGAGTTCACTAAAATATATGTCAAGTGTTTTGGTTATGTGCAATGCTCCTGCTCGTAAATGGTAATAAATAAATCTCGTTTCAAGTGGTTAAAGACCTCATTATAAATCACATAATTCCCCTTAATAAATTCGCAAATCCCCTGCTGAATGCGCCCCATCGATCGAGAAACGAAAATTCTGACAAACAAACAAGGCCTAAGTTTCAAGTCGAACGAGATTCTGGCACACACACGCGAAAGCACACACATGACTGCGTTACCTGGTGAACCTGCTGAATTATTGAACATTGTTTTTTATTTTAGTTTTGTTTTCTGTTTGTTACTGACAATGAAATTGTAAATGGAAATTGAAGTGGAAGTGGAATGGCGTGTAGAACCGGCGTCTGCTTGGCTTTTGGGTTCCCTTATCGCAGCGCTGTCTTATTTGCACATTTTCGCCGGCGATAAAAAAATAAGCAACACACCCACACCCGATCCACCCACGAGCATGGGCCTGCTCCTTGGGGCGGTGTCTCTGAAATCCAGGTGTGTGTTTGCATACGAATTTTGGAGCGAAATTAAACACCAACCGCCAGCTGACACCTTCCCTTTCTTCTTTATCGTCTTGACTTATTTTTATTCGAATTTTTTTAAGTGGCTTCATTTTCGGTTTTCTCTGGAGGAAGTCAGGCAGGCGTCTGGGGTATCTCCAAACGAACTTGTTCCGCTTGACATTTTGATTTTATAATTAAAATTAACCAGATTTGTATATCTGAGAAAACACTTTCGATTTCCTAGAGTTCTGAATCATTATGATCCTTTGATTATATTTAAAGGCATTGTTAATACCTTTTGAACCTTTAAATCTATTTATTTACTTTCTTTTTGATTACTCAGAAGTCTTTATAGTTTTCTTAAGATTTTGTTGTTATTTCTAAAGCAGAAACATATGTTTTGGGCCATTGTTTAGGTGTTTAGCCTTTTGCAAATATGAGAAAGTTGTGTTTTCAGCTTAATTCAAATGTTGTTCCAAATTTACAAGCTAAGAATACTGTCACCTGATTAATTGTACGCTTTCTGCTTATAGTAGTTATTTTTAAATAACCTGATTTGCTGTAATAATGCCAAATAAGCACGTAAATATGCGTCGATTATAATACCCGCAGAAATCTTAAAGCGCATTCCGTGAGGTCACTGAGAAAGTCATAAAAGGAATACAATTTCTAGAAACATTTAAAGCATTTTCATGTATTTATTAACAAAAAATTAAGCATGACAGCTTTAATTTAGAGATAACCATTAAAAATATAGGCCACGTCATGTCACGATTTGTGCAAGAGAATGATGACCTATGATACTATGGTACTCGTGTCCCTGATCGCTTATGGGTTCGTGGATGGGGTCAAGTGGTCGTTTTTTTTTGGTTAATTGAATCTTTAATTCAATAGTTGAAGTTCAGGGTCTCTGAGTGTGCCGATGTGTGTCGGTTTTTGTGTGTTGTGTGTTTAATCACTCAATTTGTCTTCCCCATTCACCAGTCGATGATCGCTGATCGATTGCCAAAATCAGCCCCCACGTAGTCCCCCCCTCTCCCACGCCCACCTCCACTCGATACTTTGTTTGGTTTTCCTGTAGTTTTGCTTTCGCCTCTTTCGATTCTTTACCTGTCTGGTAGTGCGCTCTCTTTTTGCTTCTATTTCTCTCCTGCTCTCTCTTTAAATGCTTTCATTCAAATGGCTTTTCTACAGTGAAGCTTCTCTGAAAAGATTTTTTTTGTTTTAGTGTAATTTGAAGAATTTTTAAGTAATAAATCTTGAATTTTTAACCTATCAGTTTTTGTAAGTTGAATATAATTTTTTTTTTAAATTGATATTTCAAATTTAAAATGTTAATGTTGAAAATGTATTTTGAAATAATTGGAAATACCAAATTTTCATAAAAAAATTTTAAAAAAAATCCTGAATGCAATAAATTCCAGAAAATCGAAAATTTTCAAACAAACCCTTAAGATTGTAATTATTGTAGTTTAAATTTGTTAAGTTTCAAATATTGTTTCTTATTTTAAGTTTCTTAAATTCGAAACCCGACAAATCTTTAATTTAATTAATTCTAGAAAATCAAAAAATTTAGATAAACCTTTAAAATTCCGAATCTTTACAAATTAGAATTATTGCAGTTAGAAATTCTACAATTTCCAACTTTCTTTCGTATTTAAAATTCCAAAAATTCGAAACCCGACAGATTAATACAATTAATTCTAGAATATCAAAAAATTTAGGTACTCAAACCTTTAAAATTCTGAATCTTTACAAATTAGAATTATTGTAGTTAGAAATTCTACAATTTCCAACTTTCTTTCGTATTTAAAATTCCAAAAATTCAAAAATTCCGAAATTCGAAAGCTCCTTTCTTCGAGAAGCCTGACTGTTTTGTAGTTCGATTGCCACTATTGTAGTTGTTGTTGCTTTTTTGTGTCATCGCAGGCCGCCTCATTCGAGAATTGATTGTCGAATTTGAATACGTCGTCGCCGTCGCCGTCGTCGTCGTCGTCGTCGTCACTGCCACTGCTGCTCTGCCTGTGCTCAGCCGTATCTCTGCCACGGTGCTCTGCGGGCAGAGCCGTATCAGTTAGTTGTTAACTTGCCATCGCCGAAGGAACAAGAGGCGCGAAAAGCGCGAAAAACCGCGAAAAGCAAACGAAATACCGAGTGTGTGCAGCACCTGATTTAAGAAACAAAAACAAAACACAAAAAATCCGCAAAGGTTTTACATTTCGATTCCGATTTCTTGCGTGCTTCTTGGTTTTTGTATTATTTTTGTTTTTGTTTTTGGCGGAAGTGTCACTACTGCGGTGCTCTTGGTTTTTCGGCTTTTTTAGTCGGTTTCGAGCGTTCAAGTACCCCGTACCAGTCTTCGATCTTCGTTGGCCTTGTGCACAGAGCAACAAGTGCCTGCAACCGTTTTATTTTACATTTTATAAAGCTCATAAAATGTTTATAAATAAAAAGTAAATATTATTTTAACGCACACACCGAAAAAGAAAATATATATATCACCAAAGAGAGAGAGAGTGATTGAGAATAGTGAGAAAAGCGAGTGAAACTTTCCGCGTGCGTGTGTAATTGCCGATCAATTGTCATGTGCACAACAACACACTCGGTCGGCGGCTGTCTCAGGAACTGCACAAAATAAAAACAATACTCGTACACTATTATTCAGCATCATCATCATCAATGGGAGGCATTGCAAAATCAACCAAGTGAAACGGAACCCAATAAAACAAGCCACACGAAAAAAGTCATCATCATCAACAGTCGTTGCCGTCGTCGTTGCTGTGTGTTGGGGAAACAAAAATTGAATTTGAATTTAAATTCTGAAAAACACAACGACGAGATTACACACAGTGTGACAAGTGGCGAAACGGGCTCTATAATTGCGCGATAACCATTTTGGGATCCAGGAGGTTTTTCAAAAGAGATTTAAAGCTACATTTTGTTTGGTGAACGATAACAGAGAGTATTACTTGGAAAAGCCCAAAAGATCAACAATAATCAAATGAATTCCTGAAAAGTAATATAAAACAAACATTTTTTCAAATAAATTTATAACAACGATCAATCTAAATTGCTGCAAAGTGAAGCCAAGTGAAGTCGTTATAATAAACTGCCGCATAATTGAGACAGGGCGTTGTTGTCGTCGATAACAACCAACATGCGAACCTTATGACCCAATGGAATATTTATTTATTAATGTATATATACACCAGGCATATGCCAGGCATTGGAAATCAGCAGATCGCTTCAGACAACTTTCACAGAGAGCGTCGTTACACAAAAAAATCCCATTAAATAGTGGGTGCTAAGTTGTGATCTTGGAGTTAAACAGCTACAAATTATAGTAAGCTAAGGATTTTGGACAGTATATGAGACAAACCAAGAGACTGCTTGATGAAAAACTCTTGAACTGAAATTAAATTATGAATAAATAACATTTTTGGAGATTGTTTAATTAAAAATAAAAGACAAGAGAGTGATCTTTTAGAGAATAAACAAGGCTTATGATAATACTTGTAGTTCCAAATTAAGTTTTTAAGAACTGTGAACTAAGCTTAAAATACTAGAAAACAGCAAAATACATAATATTTAAGCAAGAAAAGACTTTAAATTAAAAAGAAAAACAAGACAAAGTTGGAACTTTGAAAGAAATAAACCTGGCTTACATATACAACCAAGACGATCTCTTAAAGCCAAGAAAAACAAAATCTCGGACCAGCAGTCCATGCCACCCTTCGAAGAGGATCAGGAACAAACCGAGGAGCAGCAGTCGCAGCAGCAGCAGCAGGAGTTACCTCTGAAGCCGCCGCGCCGCAAGAGAGCTATGAAGACTGTGGTCAGCGATCCGGAAGCGGCCCATCCGCCGGCCGAAGAGCATGAGGAAGAGCACCTGCTGCCGGAGACGGAAACCCACACAATGATGAGCAGCAACTTACGCTATGCTCGGGCCAATTTAAGCCACAGCAACCTGTTGCTGAGCCACCAGCAGAGCTCCTTTGAGACGCCCACCGAGCGAACCGCTAGCAGCGAGACCCTGGACGTAGTGCCTGTGTCGCGGCGCCTGGCCTACCAGGTGCAGCAGCAGCAGCAAACACGATACGGGATGCGGCAGCAGCCGCCATCGGCCTTGGCGAGTGCTCTGCATGCCACTGCCAGGTTGGCGGCCAGCGTGGATGCCTATACGGCAGCTGCCACAGCCACACCGACAAGCAGCGGCAGCGGCGGCGGCGGCGGCGAGTTCGGCCACAATCCGAATCTGAATCCGAACCTCAGTCACCTCCAACAACAGCAGCAGCTACAGCAGCAGCAGCAGCAGCAGCACGCTCACAACTTGGCAAATCTGAGAGCGAGCAGTAGGTACCTCTACCACAGCCAGTTCAATTCGAGTTCGCCGCAGTCGAGACGCTTCAACGCTTCGACAGTGCGAGAGGGCTCGCCGGCATTCGCAACAGCAGCAGCAGCAGCATTAGCGGCCGCCTCGGCCTCCGCAGTAGCCCCACTAGCACCACTCGCACCACTTGCCTCCATAGCATCGCCGTCCCCCATCGCATTCGGTGTCCCACCGCCACCGCCGCCATTTCAGTTGCGCACCTACCAACAGAATCAATCCTCCCGCTTTCAGCCGCGCGGCCACCACCGCACCGCCAGCAGCAGCATGTCGCAGTCTGGCGAGGATCTCCACTCGCCCACCTATCTCTCCTGGCGCAAGCTGCAGCTGAGCCGGGCCAAGCTCAAGGCATCCAGCAAGACGTCCGCTTTGTTATCGGGATTTGCCATGGTGAGTAATTCTTACTTTAGATAAGGGGATGGAAATAGTTTTAATAATCGATTTTATGCCTTGAAAATATGTTTGTTTAGGAGTTTTTTTTAATGAAAATATATATTTTTAAATCAAATTTAAGG
>JAEIIL010027560.1:0-22704 GCA_018905715.1 Drosophila lini
CGTGACCATCAACTACGGCGCCAGCATCCGCACCCAGCCCCAGTACTCCCACTGGGTTGGCAGCGGTGACTTCATCCAGCACCACCACTACAACAGCGGCAACCTGCACAACGACATCTCCCTGATCCGTACTCCCCACGTCGACTTCTGGAGCCTGGTCAACAGGGTTGAGCTGCCCAGCTACAACGATCGCTACCAAAGCTATGCTGGCTGGTGGGCCGTCGCCTCCGGATGGGGCGGCACCTACGACGGCAGCCCGCTGCCCGACTGGCTCCAGTCTGTGGATGTCCAGATCATGTCCCACGACGACTGCAGCCGCTTCTGGTCTCTTCACGACCAGATGATCTGCATCAACACCGAGGGCGGCAGGTCCACCTGCGGCGGTGACTCCGGTGGCCCCCTGGTCACACACGACGGCAACCGCCTGGTTGGAGTTACCTCCTTTGGCTCCGGAGCCGGCTGCCAGGCCGGACACCCTGCTGTGTTCACCCGCGTCACTGGATACCTGGACTGGATCCGCGACAACTCCGGCATCAGTTCCTAAACTTTTGAATAAAACAATGAAAGCATAAAAACTATGGTATATCTATTTTGGGGTTTTTTAAGGACATTTTTTGGTTTCGTAGGAAATCAAAGGAATATGAAGGTATCCTTGATTAAAAATCAAAACCTCCTAATTCCCTCAATTTCATATTATAGCAGGACTTATTTGACATTAAGGATTAAGGGTTCAACCACTTCCAATGGGGAAGTATGAAAGTAGGGAAGTGGTAAGCAATTTAATTTAATTAAAAATAGTATTTGTTATTAAAAGAAAAACAAACATCCCTGAAAATGTATCCATTGGAAATGTTGCTAGCAATGTTTCTGTATCATATAAAATACAAGTTAATTTGCGTTACCCTTAGGTATTTTCATTTATTAAACTCCAAACTTTATCAAAAATCTTGTAAATTTATTATTCAATTTATTTTGAAGATTAAAAAACTCCCCTAAAAGTATTTATATTTTCCTCACCATAAACTTATTTTTAAGACCAATGTACTTAAACAACAAAAATAGAATAAAACAAAACAACGTAGTTTTAGTTATCAACTTCCTCAATGATTTACCTAATCATATAGCAGTTTCTCAATAAATTACATTTTATATATAAGAGATTAACTGCGATTCAAAGTGTCATGATCTTAGTCATTTAAGACAAGGAAATATTCAAAATAATCAGCGTTCTCAATGATTCGCATAATCAATTGACAGTCTCGTAAATTTAAAAAATACTATTGACCGCCCTCGATTCATAAAACCATTATCTATTTGATTTACCTTATCTACTCGGTTGCCATAAAGGAAATCAGTACTCTGAGCTGGATTTATATTAGCCCAACTTTTATGTATTTATAGGAGAAGGCAAGATTATTTTAGATTGCGAAATGTTGCAGGCTCCATTGTGGAAACAGTGAAAGTGCAACCTGCTACGGAAAGCGAGGGAAATGTGCTCTTTCCCTTTTTCTCGTTTCGTTGAAAATTGTGCACATAACTCACGAGGGCTCTTGTCAAGCTAAATAAGGCAGGAGTTCTGTTGGGGGCCAATGTATCATTGAGTGCGGCCATATTGTGCACTGGAAGAATGTAGTTACTTGGAGTTAATTTATAAAATAAAAAGGAAAATATAAATGTTGACATTTATAATGGATTTCTGAGATAACCAGGCTTTTTAATTAGAGTTTATTTTCTCCAAGTGTCTCAATTAAACAATATTTTATCAATTACATTCTGCTAGTTACCACTGCGGCATGCCAGGTATTTTTCCATTATCCCACACTAATTAATCTGCACTTAATGAGTTCCCAGCTGTAGCGTTGGCTTTAATTTTGAAATTCCTTACGGAACGAAAGGTGCATTAACCCCGCTGAAAAACGCTGAACAACTTGAACACGTACGATGCCAGGCCATGCCATGCCATTCCATTTCTCTCCCGAACCCTCCTCCACCTTCAAACATACATCTCAAAGGGCGCTCCTTGGAGGAGTGTTTGTTCCTTTGCTCCTTTTTGCCTGCCCCCAGGAGCAGGAGCTGTTATTTATTTCCAAGTGCATTGACATACAAAAAGCCCTGCAAGCGCCCTCAAGTAGGCAGGCGGCATTCACCATTCAAGGTTTCAAGGTCTCGAGCTGGGGATCTCAGTGAGGTTTCGGGTCGTTTTCAGGTGTGGGATTAATCAATATTAATCAATCATCATCTCTAAATCAGTGACCCAGTGGGAAAAGGTGCTAAATAATAATAGGGTTATTTCTTTCCTCCAAAATCTGACGTTCGGAAGAGGTGTGGTGAGTTTAGCCGAGAAGCTTAAAAGCTTGTCTATTAACTACTTAAACGATGCCGCCTAGATTTGAATACCATTCTAGCAAGTAGTTAAAGGTTTAGGTCTAGTCATAAACCGTTAATAGATTAATATATTTTATAAATATTATTATTTACAAGGATAATAAGCAAGGTAACAAATCCGAAAACAAAAGAAGATATTTAAAGATATTATTAATAAAATGCTAGAAAACGTTGGTCAAACTGAATATTTAAAGAAAGTTTTACAATATTTTTCATTAATTAAGAGGCTTAAATAAGTGGCAATTTATTTATAAATTTAAGTATAAAATAACCTTTTTCTTCGTTTGTTTTAAATACTTAAGCAGCAGAAAAACAGCAGGGAAAGTCCTCAGAAAATCAGTTTACCAATTGGAAAATCTATCATAACTTGGCTAAAAATGGATTAATTTCGAATCAGAAAGCTTTTCTGGGCTAGTTTTCATAGGCTTAAAAGATCAGCATACTAAACTTAAAATTTTAAGAATTAAAAATTTTTTTCAGAATTTTAATGATGTAACCCCTTATAAAATTTTCAATTTTTTGAAAAATTTTTTTTTCTTAGCTGCCATGTTAGATTGTTGCGCCTGTTCATGCTGATCAAGAATATATATGATTTATAGGGTCGGAAATGACTCCTTGCCTACATTGCCTGCTTCTGACTGAAAAAATAATGCCCTGCAGGGATATAATATGGCCTCGTAAACGTATAATGTAGATGTATTTTCCTTATAAAAAATATAAAAAATATATACGAAACTAGGCACTGTTTAGTACAAACTTTTCCTCTGAGGCACTCTTATTCAATGCAAAATATACTATGATAATTATTCTATGTAAATAAAGTCATTCAACTTCCAGGTTCTCTTTTTCCCTTAAATACCTTAAAGCCTTGATTTATCAAAATAGAATAATATTAAGTAATTACCTTTTAAAACACATTCCCCGACACAACATAGTATGGATTTTTATGCATCAAAGCCGACCGATCTCGGTGCTAGGGCTTCGAAAATCGAAGAAAGCAAATGCGCTGCTGGCTCATCACGTGCAGCCGCCAGGTAACATGGGTAACAATGGCCAAATACCTATGCTAAAATCGGTGTCTGCCTCCCGGGTGGGCAGCCCCACAACTACCTACCGCTTGACCACAAATGGGCCCATTGACTTGCGATTTGCCTACACATTGACCGAGTTTCCAAGTACCCGAGTGTCCGGCGCTAATGTAATTAGTGGAATATACCGTCTGGTGGCTGCCGCCTTCTGGCCAGTCCAGTGCGGGAAATCGGAGACTAAGCATCGCGCGATGGCGGAACACTAAAGGATACAGTGCGCGAAAGGATTACGGCAAGGACTCTCGCGGTGCAGGGACTCAATCCCCCGGAGTGTTGTGAGATGTGAAGAATCCAATTGTTCGCATAAAGTAAAGAACAAATAGCTAAGACATGCCGGCGGTTACGGAATCGGATGCCGAGAAGGCTCTCGGCTCGCGTTTGGATTACGATTTGATGATGGCCGAGGAGTACATACTCAGTGATGTGGAGAAGAATTTCATATTGTCCTGCGAGCGTGGTGACCTTCCGGGTGTCAAGAAGTAGGGTCCCACAGGTCCCTTTAAGTCGGTGCTGCCAATTTTGTAAAGTTAATTTATTTTTGGTTTCAAGAACACTTTTTGGGAAAGTTTATCCTTACTTTGCATGTCCTTTGTTGTCCTGTTTTTTTTCGGAACTTTTAGCTGTTGGCAGCACTGCTACTTAGCTTCCCTTTGCTAACAGAATTTCGTCCTTAAAGGATCCTCGAGGAGTACCTCGGCTCGGATAAGTTTAACATTAACTGCACGGATCCCATGAATCGCTCAGCCCTCATTTCGGCCATTGAAAATGAGAACTTCGACCTCATGGTGATCCTTTTGGAGAACAACATTGAAGTGGGCGATGCTCTCCTGCATGCCATATCCGAGGAGTATGTGGAGGCCGTGGAGGAGCTGCTGCAGTGGGAGGAAAACAACCACAAGGAGGGCCAGCCATATGTAGGTTACATACGTGTACGTTATGCAACTTGGTCACTCATTATCGTTACCTTGCCAGAGCTGGGAGGCAGTGGACCGCTCCAAGTCCACTTTTACAGTGGACATCACGCCCCTCATCCTGGCCGCCCACCGGAACAACTATGAGATACTCAAAATACTCCTGGATCGCGGTGCCACGCTGCCCATGCCGCACGACGTCAAGTGAGTAGAGAGTTGTGCCTGGTGAGCCTCCTCGTCCTCCGTCCGGCACGTTCCTTTGTTTGTCCATCGTGCATTGCACTCCAAAGCTGAGGGGCTGTTCTAATTATAACCAACTAATGGCTACTTAGGGTGAAAATGCATACAGGTTCATGGAATTTGAGGGGAAATATGTGTGCAATGAATGTTTATTTAACAACAAATTAGTTAAAAAGAAATTAAATCAGATTAAGATCCCTTTGAACCATCCTTCAGGTGCGGCTGTGACGAGTGCGTGACCTCGCAGACCACCGACTCCCTGCGCCACTCCCAGTCTAGGATCAACGCGTACAGGGCGCTCTCGGCCAGCTCCCTGATAGCACTTAGCTCAAGGGACCCTGTCCTGACCGCCTTCCAGCTGTCCTGGGAACTGAAGCGCCTGCAGGCCATGGAATCGGAGTTCCGTGCCGAATACACGGTACGCAAGACCATCTCCACTGTGTAGTTGTAGCCAATGTAAGCATGGGTAGTGCTGCGAATGCGACCTTTGTTTGTGTTTGCCCAACAGGAGATGCGTCAGATGGTGCAGGACTTCGGGACATCGCTCCTGGACCATGCACGCACATCCATGGAGCTGGAGGTGATGCTAAATTTCAATCATGAACCGTCCCACGATATCTGGTGCCCGGGCCAGAGGCAGACTTTGGAGCGATTGAAGCTGGCCATTCGATATAAGCAAAAGACGGTGAGTTTTGGATGGCATTAAGAGAGGATTAGTAGGATATCTTTAATTATTTATTATTTAATTACGTCTCCTTAATAGTTCGTGGCCCATCCCAATGTACAACAATTACTGGCTGCCATTTGGTACGACGGACTGCCCGGCTTCCGGCGCAAACAGGCCTCGCAGCAGCTCATGGATGTCGTTAAACTGGGCTGCAGCTTTCCCATCTACAGTTTAAAGTACATCCTGGCCCCGGATTCCGATGGAGCCAAGTTCATGCGCAAGCCCTTTGTCAAGTTCATAACGCATTCCTGCTCCTACATGTTTTTCCTGAGTAAATATATCCTTTTAAGTTTTCTATCCTTATTAATACAACTAATTCCTAGTGCTTCTGGGCGCCGCCTCTCTAAGAGTGGTGCAAATCACCTTCGAACTCCTGGCCTTTCCCTGGATGCTGACCATGCTGGAGGATTGGCGCAAGCACGAACGTGGCTCCTTGCCAGGACCCATAGAATTGGCTATCATAACCTATATCATGGCTCTGATATTTGAGGAACTCAAGTCGCTGTACTCGGATGGCCTGTTTGAGTACATCATGGATCTGTGGAATATAGTCGACTATATATCGAACATGTTCTATGTGACGTGGATTCTTTGTAGGGCCACCGCCTGGGTTATAGTGCATGTAAGTGGCAGCTAAGAAGTTGATTAAATATTCATAAATTTTGATTAATATATATTTAAAGCGCGATCTCTGGTTCCGAGGCATAGATCCGTACTTCCCGCGCGAGCACTGGCATCCCTTCGATCCCATGCTTTTATCGGAGGGCGCCTTTGCCGCTGGCATGGTCTTTTCGTATCTAAAACTTGTGCACATTTTCTCTATAAATCCCCATTTGGGTCCCCTGCAAGTTTCTCTGGGAAGAATGATAATCGACATCATCAAGTTCTTCTTCATCTACACCCTGGTGCTGTTCGCCTTTGGCTGTGGACTGAATCAGCTGCTCTGGTACTATGCCGAGCTGGAGAAGAACAAGTGCTATCACCTGCATCCAGATGTGGCGGATTTCGATGACCAGGAGAAGGCCTGTACCATTTGGCGACGATTTTCCAAGTAGGTCGAATTTATTTAAATTCTAAGAAATAAATAATAATAAAATTCTCTATATTTCAGCTTATTTGAAACATCCCAATCGCTTTTCTGGGCCTCATTTGGTCTGGTGGATCTAGTCTCCTTCGATCTGGCCGGCATCAAGAGTTTCACACGGTTTTGGGCCCTGCTCATGTTCGGTTCTTATTCGGTGATCAATATCATTGTGCTGCTCAACATGCTGATTGCCATGATGTCCAACTCGTACCAGATCATTTCGGAGCGAGCCGACACCGAGTGGAAGTTTGCCCGTTCCCAGCTGTGGATGAGCTACTTCGAGGATGGCGGCACCATTCCACCTCCTTTCAATCTGTGTCCCAACATGAAAATGCTGAGGAAAACTCTGGGCAGGAAGAGGCCTTCGCGAACTAAGAGCTTTATGGTAAAAACTGAATTTTTAACTTTATTTAAAAGAAGAAAAAACCACTTTATTACTACAAAAGTTCTGGGAAATATTCTTGGTAATTTTTATAGAAAATTTTAACTTCTGTGGGGAAATTTCAAAACTTAAATATCCTTTATTCCTGAGTTTAAGGCTCAGTCACAGTGAGACCAGCAGCAATCAAGACAAATCTCATAGAAAATCATTTTCAATCAAGCCCATGCTGAGGTCGCTGTGCGTCAACACCACGAATGTCCTGCATCCTTTTCAACCCCACTCTCTCTCTCTCTCCTTGTCTCTTACGCCAACGCGCAGCGCAAGTCCATGGAACGGGCACAGGTCCTGCATGACAAAGTGATGAAGCTGCTGGTGCGGCGCTACATAACGGCAGAGCAACGGCGGCGGGACGATTACGGCATTACCGAGGATGATATCATTGAGGTGCGCCAGGACATAAGCTCTTTGAGATTCGAACTCCTGGAGATATTCACCAACAACAGTTGGGATGTGCCCGACATCGAGAAGAAGACCCAGGGTGAGGAGATGTTTCCACAGCCGATTAAGGAACTCCCTTTAAAATCTTCTGACTTTCAGGAGTGGCCCGAACCACCAAGGGCAAGGTGATGGAACGGCGTATCCTGAAGGACTTCCAGATTGGTTTTGTGGAGAATCTGAAACAGGAAATGAACGAAAATGAAAACGGAAGGGACATCTTCTCGTCTTTGGCCAAGGTCATAGGCAGAAAGAAGACTCAGAAGGGGTAAAATCTTAAATATTAAGTATATTTTCATTTGTTATTTGCTAATTTAATTTTAAAGAGACAAGGACTGGAATGCCATTGCCAGGAAGAACACCTTTGCCGCCGATCCAATTGGTAGCAAACGCTCGTCGATGCAGCGCCACAGCCAACGCAGTCTGAGGAGGAAGATCATCGAGCAGGCCAACGAGGGTCTCCAGATGGATCAAACCCGGCTGATAGGTAAAAACGGACTATTGATAGGTACTTATTAAAACTTCTTTCAACTAATATTAATCTCTACCAGAATTCAATCCCAACCTGGGCGAAGTGACTCGTGCCACCAGAGTAGCCTACGTCAAGTTCATGAGGAAGAAGATGGCAGCCGACGAGGTTTCCTTGGCCGATGATGAGGGCGGACCAAATGGCGAAGAGGAGAAAAAGCCACTGGATGCCTCTGGGGTATATCATCTTCCTTATTTTGATAATAAATTAAAAAATATAATTAATTAAAAATTGCAGTCTAAAAAATCTGCTCCGGGTGGCGGAGCTTCCATGATGGCAGCAGCAGCCCTAAGAGCTTCCGTCAAGAATATAGACGAGAAAGGCGGTGACAAAGATAAGGATAAAGATAAGGATAAGAAACCGCCAGAAGGAACCATAAAGAAGCCGGGCGATGATAAGAAACCAGCGGATGACAAGAACAAAGACAAGTCGCAGCCACCCAAGGACTCCAAACCACCAGGAGCTCCTGGTGCTCCTGGTGCCAAGCCAGGGGATCAGAAGCCACCTCCCGGAGGCGGTGCTCCCAAGCCCCAGACTGCCACCAATGGCAGTGGCGCCAAGCCAACTGATCAGCAAAAGCCAAGTGCTCCGGCTCCTCCCTCCAAGCCAGCAGACACCAAGCCATCGGCTCCAAAGTCCGGAGAGCCTGCCAAGCCCGAGGCAGCTGGCAAGAAGGAGGAGTCCTCCAAGACCGACAGCTCCAAGCCACCGGCCACGAATGGAGCTGCTAAGAGTGCTGCTCCCTCGGCTCCAGCGGGTGCCAAGCCTGATTCCGATCTGAAACCAGGGGCCAAGGCAGCTGCTCCCGAGGGAACGAAAGCCACCAACGGGGCTGGCAAGCCGGATGACAAGAAGAACGGTCAGGATGCCAAGAAACCTGGCGACGACAAGGACAAGAAGCCGGGCGACGACAAGGATAAGAAGCCAGGAGATGACAAGGACAAGAAGCCAGGCGACGATAAGGATAAGAAACCGGGCGATAGTAAGGACAAGAAACCTGGGGACGACAAAGACAAAAAGACAGGCGATGACAAGGATAAAAAGCCAGGATCCGACAAGGACAAGAAGCCAGGAGATGACAAGGACAAGAAGCCCGGAGATGACAAGGATAAGAAGTCTGCCGACGACAAGGACAAGAAACCAGGAGCTGCTCCCCTAAAGCCCGCGATCAAGGTGGGACAGAGCAGCGCCGCAGCTGGCGGAGAGCGCGGAAAGTCCACGGTCACGGGTCGCATGATCTCCGGTTGGCTCTAAAGTGGCCTCCTCCGCATGGAGTAGCATAGTTACGTTAGTATTTAAGGTCTATAGTCTGTGTGAGCAATAAACGAATCTGAAACATATTGCCGCAACATGCTGCCAGTGTGGGGGGCCACCTGTTGCTAGCAACACCTATTTGCATCCCACAGCGCCGGCAACATTCATCAGCCGCCCCGTTGTCCCTGAGGCAATTTATTTGGTTGTCTCTCCGACGCTTTTTTTGGCCTATAAAAGAACCTGGACTTCGACCAGGACAATCAGAAACCGAGTGACCGTTCCGAGAGAATCATCAGTGCGAAAGAATAACACATTTTAGCCTTAAAGCAGTTGTGAAATTTTTAGAAAATTGGTTTTAAAATGAAATCTATGCTGAGTATGTCCAGCTTGGTAAACGCAATCCTAGTGTTTGTCCTAATTGCAGAGTTCAGTGTAGCAGGTGAGTGTTTAAGGCGTGTAAGTGGCTTTTACTGACGAATTAAAGAGAGGAGTTAAAGTAAATATAAATATTAAAATCTAAATGAAACGTTTTAACAATTTCAAACCTATGGAGTTTAAAAAAACATATATATACCTATAATTTTAAAACTCATAAAGTGTTTTTGGTTTTGTTCTTACTCATAATTTGCAGCGCCTTTGAAAGATAAAGGTAAACCAGAAACACTAGCCCTTCCCAGATCATTTTTCCATCTTTTAACACATATTATTATATCCTTAAATAATTATATAATTAGTAATTATATTTTATTAATTTCTAGGAATGTTTTTCTGCAGCAATATTTCGATTGTCCGATTTTTTATACAATTTATACAGTAATTTTTAAATAGATAAAATTAAATACATTCCTTTTCATAAGAAATATTTTATACAGCTTTAAAAAAGGGGAAACCTTATTTTTTAATTCTAAATCTTTAAGATTCTTCAACTAAAGTACTTTATTAAAATTGTTCACTTAAAAGTATGGTGTTTTCTGAGCATGAATTTCTTTCACATTAAAATAAATATTCTTAATTTAAAAAAAATCTATTTTTATATTTCACGTATTATTATTAATGATAAATCCATATGTATAGAAATGGAGCACGACAAGAATCGTCGCGGTGCCAATATGGGGCTATATGCCTTTCCGCGCGTCGGCCGCGGAGATCCCAGTCTGGCCAACAGTCTGCGCGACGGACTGGACGCCGCGGTCCTCGACGGCATTTACGGCGATGCCTCCCCGGAGGACTATAACGGTGAGTCGTTAGCCGGAGTTGTGGTCATAATTTGTTGGCTAAATGCCCGGGGAATTACCATTTTCCAGAGGCTGATTTCCAGAAGCGGGCCAGCGGTCTGGTGGCCTTTCCGCGCGTGGGCCGCGGCGGCGATGCCGACCTGCGCAAGTGGGCCCACCTCCTGGCCCTGCAACAGGTGCTTGACAAGCGCACGGGACCCAGTGCCTCCTCGGGCCTGTGGTTCGGCCCTCGGCTCGGCAAGCGCAGCGTGGACGCCAAGGCCTACGCCAAGGGACAAAAGGAATTCAACTAGGTCCCGGTGCCCACGACCACTCCCACACCCACTCGAACTTCACTCCGATCAAAGACGCAGCGTAGTAATTAATTTTGATAAACAAGAGGACGCTTCTAATTGAATATTGTAATGGGTATACAAAAAAAGAAAATATGTTTTTCGGTCAAATATATAAAAAATAATAATGAATCACAAGGGCTGGTGAGAGCTTGTATTAAATGTCTTTGTGTGTTGTACTACTACTGGCAATCGAATATTGTGTAAATAAATATATAATAAAACAAGTAACCTAACCTGCACAATGGCTTTTTTTTACTAATTTATTTAAATTCAAGTTTAATTATATTTCTAATATCAAATCCATAAAATATTGAAATATATGCCATTTTGATATTAAGAAAAGTTTATTCTAAATGAATTGCAAACATTTTTGGTACAGATATGCTGTTGTGGTGGATGACATTCCATCGACATGACAAATATAAGATCATTAATTGCGGGATCTACTCCTGCTGCTGCTGCTTGAACTTTCGCAGCTCGCTCTGTATGGCCTCTATTAGGGGCGCTGTTCCCGTGCCCGTTGCTGCCTGACCGGATATGTCCAGTCGGTTCTCCACCCGGTGGATTGGACCTGCACTCAGGGGCCGGTTTAGGGTGGAGTGGGAGCTGTACATGCTACCGCCGCCCCAGGCGCTGTATGTCGGCGATGGAGGCTGCGTGGAGTGCGCCGACTTGGAGGTCTTCTCCGGCTGGGCAGTGGCCGGGCGATCAGAAGTGATTCTACTGCTTGACTCCGGATGGAAGCTGGAAAATTACAAGACATTTTATTATTAATTTTCCTAGTTTAGAGTCCCACTCTTACCTGGGCAGTCCTGCGGAGGAGCCTCTGTGCTCGCGCTTGGTGGCCCGCCGGCTGTTGGTGAAATTCTGCGTGGGCAGCGGCATGGGGATGTCGTCCTGGCTGGAGTACATCTGGAGGGCGCCCTCAAGGAGCCCCTCATAATGATTGCGGATGGCCGAGGGATTGTGCAGCGGACTCGCGTGGTAGTCCGCGTAGGTCAGGGCCTCTGGGGAAGATCGATTCGAGAGAGAGGTTGAGTACGGGATAAGGGAGCGGACTTTACCGAGATGGCGAGGGACTACAGGTGGTGGAGAGGTAACATAGGTCGCAATCGCTATTAGCTACGTTGTTAGTTACGGGTCTGGTGTGTGCAAGCAATAACAGTTAGTTAATCAACGACTACGGGTTGTCCTAGTAACGCGACTCGGCCCCGAAACGCACGTCGCCATCGTCCTCATCGGGGGCGGCGTCGTTGCCCTCGTCGTTGTCGTTGTTACTGGGACTGGGATTGGGATTTCGATTCCCGCCACCCGGCTCACCCTGGCTCTGCTTCTTCTTGTGCCGCTCCCACACGACGGGACCGACCACGCCGGGATCCGGATTATCGCTGTGCGAGGCTGAGCGCACAGTGCACGGTGCCTTGGGACTCGGGAAGCTGGCTATGGTGGCTATGGTAGAGTCCTTGGATCCCTTTTGGGAGAGCGTCCTCAGTGACCTGGTGGAGTTGTGCGGCGCCACGGCATTCACGTTGTCGTAGTAGGTCACAAATACGGGATCCAGCACTCGATTCAGTGGCTCCGGCAGAGCGCTCTTCGGGAAGGCCCTTACGGAGGCCATGGATAGGAAAGAGCCCACGCTGGCGGTGTCCGGGGACATGTTTCCGACAATCTCCTTGTTGATGGCCTCAGGAGAAACGACTCCACTGGCGGCCTTCTGGGTCAAGAGCTTGTTCCTGTGATAGTTGTTGTGCGGATTGTAGGCCTCGTTCCTTTGGAAGTTCTCGTAGCTGCGACGCTGCACCTCTGGCGACTCCACCTCTTCCGTGGAGGAGTGACCTGCTAGCGATCCCTGGACGGGACTTGTCTCCAAAGAACCCACGCGGTTCTCATTGAGATAACGCCTCCTCGATTTGTGCCTGGACTTGTCACTCTTCTTTTCGGACACCACAGAGGTGTACACCGTTTCCTCGTGTCCCTCGGCTCGATCGTACTGATGCCGCCTCTTATGGCCATCGAACAAACGAGCTGCCTTGTCGTCCAGAATCCGCTGGACATCGGCACTCGGGGGGTTAATGGGACAGTAAACCGAGGAGTCTGAGGTGTTGTCTGTCGAAGAGGAAACGGAATCGCGACGACGGGAACGGGTCTCTGCCGGTGGAGCTGGGAAACTGATGCGTGGCTCCCGCTCGTACGAATAGTTGCGGACTCCAACTTCCCGGGAACGGCGATCCGGGCTTGGTTCTCCTTCGGTCCTTTCACTTGTTGTGGGCCGGATCGATTGACCCTCGGAGAGCAGTTCGTTGCGGGAGGAGTTTCTGTAAATGGAACTTTAAAATAAGTTAGTCTGCTACAGGTATATATAAATATAATTTTAAGAGATAAATTAATTATGTTTGTAATATACATTTTTTAATATTTAAATCCTTAAATCAATTACTCACCTGTTGACCGCACTGAGTTCTCTTTGGCGAGCACGTGTCCTTCCAAGAAGTAGAACAGCCACAAGGAGCAGCATCAATAGCAGAATGGCCAAGGAGCTGATGACCACCAGGGCCACATTATTCTTCACCGAATTGAAGAAGCCAGCCTGTCCACTACGTGGAACCGGAGCCAGAGCCGTGGCCGTGGGTTCTCTTATATAGGCTACAAATAGAAAGGGTATTAAGTTTTGGAATTATAAACAGATAATCCTTTTCCCCGCTTACGTTCCGACTTCATATAGACCGCCTGTCCAAATGTCTTGACCGCCTCGTCTTCACTAACCAGCTCCATGTCCTTGGCTGCTGTTGTGGCCAAAATGGGACGACCATTTACCAAGACAGTATAAATGAGCTCCGTTTGGTTGGCAATGGGTCTGTCATTGCTGCTAGAAAAATTATAGAACATTTTTATGAAAAGGAGTTTGACTTAAAATATTATTAAGCTAAAGAAAAATATATTTTTTTGTTTTTATTCTAGAGATTGATAAAGCTGTTAATATTATAAAATAATAAATATATTAAATAACTAATAAGTAAAATAATCAACAATTTCTAGTCAGACCTAAAATATATCCTTTTCAAGTAACATCCCAATTAATAAATTTAAAAAAATTCAAAACCCAAATAAAAACCTTACAATTTTCTCTTAAAGTGTATAAAGCACTCAATGGCCCAATCGAATTCTCAAAATAATAAACAAAATCGGCAAGTTGTGAGGCACTTACAATTTGAGGTTGACGTAGTTGATGTCCTCCGTGGCGCCGAGTCCCTCCACCTGCGTGTTCGTGCTCCACTTTTGCACATCCGCCTCGCTAATTTGCGTTAGGTTGTGTATGACAACTCTGACGTGCTCGTCCCTATAAAGCGGTTGCTGCTGTTGCTGTTGTTGGTGCTGCTCCTGTTTCTGCTGCTGTTGTTGTTGTTGCAGCACCAGCGGTTGCTTAGTCAACAAGGACTCGTGCATTTCCCGCAACTTTTCCGATTTCCCATTCTGCTGTAAAAGCTCCCAAGGGATCAGGGTAACGTATGCGCCATAATCCATCGTTGTTTCAGTGCTGCCTGCTGGTGGTGTTGGGGTGGCGCTGACCCCATTGGAAGCTACCTCTGGAGACTCCTCCTCCTGGTCTGGCTGCTCCTCGGAGTTAGTCCATTCAGTGTCTTCGCCCAGCCTTTTCACATTCTTAATATAGTGCTCATCGTCCTCATCCTGCATGTCCAGTATTTCCACATCATCAGCTGGAGACCCCGTTGTAGTTTCGGGTCTCATCGTGGGTCTGGTTAGGGATTTGCGACGTTCCCGAGGTGCTGGCACATTGACACCCTCGATTTGCTGGGCTCCATTAATGCCCAGGTGACGGGTCTGTTGTCTGTTAATTAAATATATTTTAAAAGCATAGATAACGCCAACTTCAAGTCACTTTTACCTGGTAAAAGCTAGGCGATATAGACGAGCCAGCTTCTCCTCGAGCGTGGGATTATCCTTAGCCGTATAAAAGCCAGACATTACCGTAAGCAGCCAGTAACGACGATCTGTGGCGGAGTAGTTTAGGGGTGGCATTCCAGGACCTCCACCCAGGTCCCAGTTGCCGCCACCATCGTCCGGTTTGCAGTCAATGCAAATGGGAATGTCAATTTCCTAGATAACAATCGCAATTAAGGAGCCGGCTTATTTGGGGCACAGTCAAGTCCAACTTACATTGTTACCATCTACGTAGACCGTGGCCACCACCGTCTCCGTTTTGACTATGACATCCTTGCCCTTGGTTATGCCTGTGTGTACTTTCTTTAGGAAATCAGGAGGACCATCGCCAGAGCCGGTCCAAAAGAAGTCCTCTAAATGGATTTCGTCTTTAATTTCTGGATAATCATCATCGGTGTTGTCTGAAAATGTCATGTCATTCCACTCTAAGTATTATTCCCAGGCAAGTTTCTTGAACTTTCACCCCGTTTCCATAGAAAATCAACAATGCGGAAGTAGTTTTTGGTTTAAATAATAAAATTTTCAAATTCATAAATGGAGAGTAAGGATAAAACTACATATTTTTAAAGATATAGACGAATCTTTTCTAGAGTATTTCATTGTGCTGATTCATCAGGGGCTTCTGCTTTTTTCGGTCTATCAATTGTTATTTACTTTACTGCTTTTTGATTTTTGGTTACCCCTCGATTTCCGATTTCCGAGTTCCCAGTTCCGAGTTTGTTTGATCAATTACTCTAATGGCAACATATATTTCCCGCAGCGAATGCAGTTGTGCCGCCGCAGAAATTATGCTTGACTTTCAAGTGGTTTTTGCTGCATTCGAATCGGTTAACCCCCTTCCCCGCAAAGACAACAATAGACTAACTTTATCGATTAGCAGGGACCCAAAAAAAATATAAAGGAAAACAGGAACTTGACAATTTGCTTGCGTGTTGGCCATGCAATTAACCTGAACGCTTTGTACACCTGCCTTGATTTGGCAGCTCGAATCACTTGGGTCAGTTCTGGGTTTCGCAATTAACTCATATTGATTGTCCCAAATTTTTTGATGTACTCACTCGCCCGGATGGTGACCAAAAAATTCCACAAAATAATGCGTAAGCCAAGGGAAGCGTTAAAGGTCAAAATACTTGGCTCCCACATCGGACCCCAGTACATATATTTTTTAATACAAATAAATTTCACTCGCTGGATGCTCAACTTACCGTGACTTAATTGTATAAGCGGCTGGCCGAGCTGCGGCTTTTGCGTGGCTCTGCAATTGCTCAGAAGTCCCAAAAATATGAAAATCACCAGAACTGTGCGATTTGCTTTCATTTTCACTGGATTATTTATGAGCGATTTTTGTCACTTGCTGGGGCTTTCACTTTGTCCCGCATTTCTCATTCCTAATTCGGGTTATATTCTGGATTTTTTCAACTAGCTAATACATCAACTGTCACCATCGAACGTCCACCGGGAACTAAACGCTCCATTGTAATCCAGAAGCACACTCAGGGCGCTACGGTGGTGGTGGTTCACCTGTCTAGTGACATTGTTAGAACGCGCTCTCTGTTTGGGCCGCTTTGTACCTGGTCAGTTACCTGGGGCAACGGGCGTTTCAAGAGGCAACAGGCCGATATAGGAAAAGCGCGCCAATGGAAATCCGCTTTCCGTAAACAATGAAAAGCTTTGCAGTTCTGTTGATGTTCTCTAGCCAAAGCCGGGCTTTGTAACTGAACTTTTAACGGCTTTTTGGGACATCAATGATTATTTTTTATAATTTAAAGCTTTGTTTTATTTGAGCAACCTTTCTAGTAACTTATTTTTCTGTCATATTATTTTTAAATTTGAAACCAAATTTCACTTCACAAAAAGTCTTACACACTTAACAATATACATTTAAAAACCACACAAAATAATAAATAATAAAATATATAAACAAATAAACACTAAACCATGAAGAGGGTCCATGTAGACAACTATACGCCCAAGTACTACAGCGGCAAGTGGTCCTGGAATGCGGAGAAGGACTGCCTTCACTTTGAGCCGCACAACGATCTGGAGGATGCCAGGGAACGGTATATCACCACCAATGGCTACAAGTTCCTGCGCACCATCGACCAGGAGGAAGAGCTTATCTTCAGGCAGGCCTACGTCCGCGACAAAGGCACATATGACTCCGACACTGTGGTTATCAACGATATCCGGGACTTGGTGCTCTTCCTGATGCCCAGCGAGTTGCTCACGCACCGCTTCGTGGAGTTCATGCACCGCCCGCCGGTCCATCGGCTCATACACGCCCTCATCATCTACTTCGAGTACTTCCTGCGCATGGTGGAGTTCGTCCTGGTGCGACGCGACGAACTGGCTGGCCAGATCCAAAGCGAGCAGACCATCGACATGAAGAAGACCTTCTCCACCTACCTCAGCCAGTACAGGATCCTGGTTGCTCGCAATTACAGTGTTATTTTGAAGGGTGAGGGCGATATGGCCCACTACTACCACCTCAAGGAGATTGTCAACATTTCGGACATGGCTCGCGACAAGATCTTCCACGAGCAATTCCTGGCCGTGATGATACAGATCGTGTGGATCTGCATGCATCGCCGGGCGTACTACGTCATCGAGTTGGAGGTGAACCGCCTCTTCCGATCCGATCACTTTGTGATGACCCGGCCGGAGTATCTGAAATTCACACCGGCAGAAAGGAGTCTGCTGTATGGGAAGAATTACAAGATAGTGAATTACCGAACCCAGGTATCACCGCTCATCCAGGAGCTGCAGCACGTGGCCGAAGAGGACATGCCCATTCTGTGGATCGGGGAACGCAAGTACCGCGGCACCGATCGCCGCATAGCAGAAATAGAGCTGGAGTACATTGTGCCAGGACCTCAGCTGCGTATGATTGATGTGGCTCATGGTATACTGGGACATCCCAAGGTATCTATCGATGTTTGAAATATTTTTATCAACCACTCACCTTTTCTTGCCTTCCCACTTGTAGGCCTTGTACAATACCATCCTGGATCTGGACTGGCCCACCGTCCGATACTCGAACTTCTCCCTCCAGTACGATCCGTACCATATCGTCCGGCAGCCGTACTTGGAGATTCCGAAAATAAATGCCCTCAAGATGAGAAAGATGAGCGAGCACTACGAGCACTTCTTCAAGGTGTACCGCATCTACGAGCCCCACAGCCTCGCAATTCTACAGAAGTGGCTCAAGCGGGACAAGCTCATCCAGTTCTACCGCTCCGGTGGACTGCTGCTCACCAACATCGTGTCCAGGTGCGAGAAGGAGATGACCGATGACACGCCCAGTCTCAACGTGGACCAAATCATCGCCAACTACTTCAAGGTTATGTACAGGCTGCGCAAGGGAGCGCGCTTCGACGAGGACATGGTCAGCATTACGTCTTCGCGCTTCGGGAGCCTGATTTTACAGACAAAGAACAATGGCCAGATAGAATACTACTTCGAGTAACTCACGGGAGCTACCTGTTGGAAATACCTCAAAATTATTGTTAACCAACTGCTTTAGTGATTGGGTATCCCTAAATAAAAACATTGGGTATTTAAAATTAAAAATAAAATTTGATGTGTGTATATTTTCCATCAATTATTTAAGTAATGTTCCTGTTGAAAAAGTGCTTATCAGTTTCCAGAACGTGCACCTATCGTTCCTACTGTAATATAGCCGGATCAGCTGTTCCAAAGATAAGGTTATCGGTCCGAAATCTGCTCACCCCGAAAGCAGTTCCCAGCCAGTTGATCGCTCAACCTTATTCAGTTGAGAGACGCATCTTGTGGCCGGAATCATGTCCACTCCTCCGTACAATTACTTTACCCAAATAGGCGATCCCGTGCTGCGCCAAGTGGCCGAGGAAGTTGCTCCGGAAGAGATTGATAGCTTAGAGATCAATCAGATCGTGGAGCGTATGGTTAAGGTGTTACGTCACTATGATTGCGTAGGCGTGGCAGCGCCCCAAGTCGGAGTACCGCTGCGCATTATCGTCATGGAGTTCCGCGAGGGCAAAAAGGATCAATATAAGCCGGAGATTTACGAGGAGCGTAAGATGGCCACACTCCCTCTGGCGGTAAGTGAGCGATAATTATTAATATTCCTAATAATATTTGCAGATTTTATTCCAAGAAAATATATTTTATTGTAGAATACGATGAGATAACTTATTTTTAGTAGCTTCTGTGACACTAAAGATAAAATTTGTAAAACTAGTAATCATTTTCCAAGTGCAACACTTTATCTCTTGTTAGTTTTTGGCGTTGGTTTTCTCACCATAAATATTTTGCTTGCAGGTCTTCGTTAATCCCGAGCTGGAGATAATCAGCAGCCAGGTAAACAAGCATCCCGAGGGCTGTATGAGCGTTCGGGGCTATTCTGCTCAGGTCGAGCGGTACGATAAGGTCCGGATCCGGGGCATTGGCAAGCTGGGCACCCCCTCCGAGTTGGAGCTCGAGGGGTGGAGTGCGCGTATAGCCCAGCACGAGATGGATCACCTGAATGGAACTATCTACGTGGACCGCATGGATGTGTCCACCTTCAACTGCGTCAGCTGGGAGCAGATTAACGCCGCCGAGGGTCGCTCTGCCATTTGGTTCCACAAGTGAAGCCTTGCAGAATGCAGGTGGAAGTGGGGAAACGCCTTGCGGCTTTATCGCTTAAGATTTTAATTGAAATTTGAACTTTGTTTTTAGATTGTCAGTGGAACTAACGTAATAGTTTTGTGTTTAAAACTGAAAACAAAATTGTTTATTCTAAATGTTTGCAAATAAATAAAAATTATGTACATTTTTGAATTTTAGAATTTTTTTTAATCTTTAATTTGTCAGAAAATTATTATTAAAAGTATGGAAAATTTCCGGTCTTCTTGAAGGGTATTATGATTTTAATTAGTGAAGGAGTCATTTCTGACCCTATAAATCATATATATTCTTGGTCAATATCAATAGGCGAGTCTTTCTAGACATGTTTGGCAGAAAAAAATTTTGAAAATATTTTTTTTAATTTTATAAGGGGTTACATCGTTAAAATGATCAAAAATTGACATGAATTTATTTTTTTTTTGTAATATTAAATTTAGTATGCAGATTTGTTAACCTAATAAAAACTAACACAGAACTGTTTTCCAATTTGAGATTAATGCTTCATTGGCTTAGTTATGTTACTTTTGGTCCCCTGGTCCACCTGCAAACTGGAAGGGTATAATTGGGAGTGCCAAAGTAATCTTCCTTTCTTGTTGTAATTTCAAACTCGATTTTCTTTGGTTACGCGCCAAACTGCACCCCCTGCTATCGATTTACGATTGACAATCCCTATCGGCTGCCGGTCAGCTGTTCCCGAAAAAGAGGTTAAAATCCAAACATTACACAAAATGCTGCTGAAACACCAGATAAAACTCTCCAAATCGATCCTGGTGAACCGACGCTGCCTGAGCACGAGTCCAGCTTCCCGTCAGTCCTTCCGGAAATGGTACCAGCAGCTGTGGACAACGGAGCGGACGAACCTGCCGCCATACAATCACTTCACACAAATCGGAGACCCGGTGTTGCGGCAACAGGCGGCCTTGGTGCCCCAGGAACACATAGGCGGGCCAGAGATCGAGGCGATAGTGGAGCAGATGGTCAAGGTGCTGAGGAAGTTCGATTGTGTGGGCATTGCGGCGCCCCAGATAGGAGTTTCTCTCAGGATCATAGCCATGGAGTTCAAGGGGGGAATCCGAAAGACCCTTCCGGAGACGGTGTACCAGTCCCGTCAGATGTCCGAGCTGCCACTGACAGTGAGCTAAAAAATGAACACAATCCAATATAGTATGTATCTAAACATTAACCTCGCCAGGTCTTCATTAATCCCGTGCTGACTGTGACCAACTACACAAAACTGAAGCATCCCGAGGGCTGTATGAGTGTGCGAGGATTCTCCGCGGAGGTGGAGCGATTCGAGGGTGTGAAACTCACTGGACTGAACCAAAACGGAGCACAAGGCGAACTGGAACTGAGCGGCTGGAATGCGAGGATCGCCCAGCACGAAATGGATCACCTGGACGGAAAGCTCTACACCGACCACATGGATCGCTCCACCTTCGCCTGCACCTGCTGGGAGGCGGTCAACACGAAGTCTGGACGCGTTGAGATTCCCTTCTACAAATAGTTAAGCCGCTGTTGGATCTGTTGCTCTGTATGTACACACATATATATATTTATGGAATGAAAGTTTTTTTGGCGTTGGCAACTCTTTAGTCCGATCGTTTCCTGGGTACAAACGTTAGCAGGTTGTGGTTGGCCTTTCCCAGCGCCGTTTTGGCCTTGAAGTACTCCGGACTATCCCACAAATCACGTTTGTCCATCATGTAGTTAAAGAGTTCGTTGTACTCCCGCTGCAATAGGCGATGTGAGGCGGCCGCCCTCGACTGTAGCTGTGCGAGTTTCTGCCGGGCCCCCTCCCCCAGAAGCTCTTTGTCCTTAAGGCGTCTGTTTTTGGTGAGCTGGGCGTTCAGCCGACTCCAGTCGCTCCATTGCCTCTGCAGACACTTGCCCAGATAATTGAGGATAGCGGTGCGGAGGATAAACTGCCGAATGACCGGATGAGCGATGTTGCGCCGAAACATGCTGGCTCTGAACTACCACACAACGCGAACCGGACGCCCGCTCGCCAAGTGTTTTGCTTTTATTTTCCGAAACTGAATACTGACAGAATAGACAGCTCTCGGTGAGTGTAGGCTCTTTTTGTAATTATTAAAAAAATAATCCTCTGGTATAGATGTAGAATTAGCTTGGTTCAAGCCCTTTCTTTTCTCTCTTTCATATTGGTTTTTCAATTAATTTATCTTTATTTAATTATTTTTTATTTCGGATAATTCTTTGGACAGTTAAGTTAGCTTTAGCCAGTTTTGCATCGCATTTTTCTCGCTACTCGTTAGGTATAGCTTCTATATTCCTGTCAGACCTTTTAAAAGACCATACCTCAAAGCCTCGCCCTTAAAAATATACATATGTTAAACTTCTAAAGCCCAGTAAAAAATCTTTAAAAACTTTATACTAATTTGTATCGTTTTATAACCTTTATAATCGAATTGTACGCGATTTTTCTACAAAAATCGATATGAAGCGCATCCATAAGGATAACTACACGCCCAAGTACAAAAGCGGAAAGTGGTCGTGGGATTCGGAAAGGGAATGTCTTCACTTTCAGCCACACAACGATTTAGAAAACGCCAGGGAGCGGTTTATTGCTACCAACGGGTACCAGTTTTTGAGAACCATCGACCAGGAGGAGGAGCTCATCTTCCGAGAGGAGTATATGCGACCCAAAACCAGCTCCGACTCTGACATCGTGGACATACAGGATATACGGAATCTGGTTCTCTACCTGATGCCAAATGAGTTTCTATCGTACAAGTTCATTGAATTTATGCACGAGCCGCAGGTGGATGCATTGATCCACTCCCTCATTATATACTTTGAGTACTACTTGCGCATGGTCGAGTTCGTGCTGATTCGTCGTGATGAGATCTCGGGCGAGATGGCCCAGATGCAGAGTGAGCAGACCAACGACATGAAGCGCACCCTGTCCGCATACTTGTCCCAATATCGCATGCTGGTGGCCCGCAACTACTGCGAGATTATTGGAGGCACAGACAACATGGCCAAGTACTACCATCTAAATGTGGTCACCAAAATCTCCGCCACGATCCGGGACAAGTTCTTTTACGAGCAATTCCTAACCGTTCTCATCCAAATAGTCTGGATCGCCATGCATCGCCGAGCGTACTTCGTCATCGAAATGGAGATGAATCGCCTGTTTCGCTCCGAGCACTTCGTGTCTGCCCACGACAAGTATCCCGTCTTCTCCATTACGGAGCGCAGTCTTCTCTACGGCAAGAACAACAAGAACGTCAACTATCGCTTTCAGGAATCGCCTTTGATTCAGGAGCTAAAGTTTCTGCCTCGGGAGGACATGCCCATACTGTGGATAGGGAAGCGCAAGTACAGAGGCACCGACATTCGCATTGCTGAGATGGAACTGGAATATATTGTGCCCGGACCCCAGCTTTGCCTGATCGATGTCGCCCACGGCAT
>JAEIIL010027564.1:0-13952 GCA_018905715.1 Drosophila lini
TGCTGGTCATGGACGCTGGACGAGTTGTGGAGTTCGGGACGCCGTACGAGCTGCTAACGGAGGCAGAGTCTAAGGTGTTTCGACGCATGGTAAAGCAGATGGGCCAAGCTACCTACGAGGGACTGTTAAAAATATCTCAGAAGGTTATTGTTTACTTAAAATTAATTAAGAAATTAATCATTATTTAATTACAGGCCTTTCAATGCTCCCTCTCTCAACGCACCTAACCTCAGCGATTGTGAATAAACTGGAAAAAGTGTCGTTTATTTATTACTCTTGCATTAAGGATTTAGTAGGAGAGAATATGTTTAAAATAATTATAAACAAAAAACTCAAAAAACTACTTAAGTCAAATGTTGTGACGAATATCAACGCAATATAAATTTAAAATTATTTACTAATTCGTTTCTAATCCGGCATACTCTTTAATTACACGTTTTTTAATCTTTTAGCTAAGCGCCGATTACAAAACCAATTAGTAAATAAATAAATAAAATATGTACTTTAAGTTCCAGCTCTTAATGGTTTTTTTTTTGTAATCTTGGTCATTTCTGATAGCTGAAAACGAGCCACACAATAAAACAAAAGTGAAACTAGAAAATAATTGTTGTTGTTTGGAATGTATGAGCTTTGCTTTAATATTTGTTAACCCTTTTTTTCTATTTTTATAACGATGCTTGTGGATATATATGTAAGAGCCATTAAATACCTCTTATCTCTTTACTTTTTGGTATTATGAGCACATGTATGAAGTTCACTGCCCTCAGTAGCATAAAGGTCTCTTCGGTGCGCGGACGGATCGCAGACTGGCCTGGAGCATTAATTTTGCGAGAGGGGCAGCCCGAAATATTTTTAGTACATTAACAAAAAAAAGGTACATTCGTGTGGATCGAAAGTTTGTGACTTGAAAGTTAGTGACTTGAATGTTTTAATTGACGGTTGAGCTTTTGAGCGCAAAACTGAATGAGATTAGATAGGATTCCTCAACAATATTGCGATACGTAAACAGCTGTTTTGATAACAGTCTTCGACAAAAGCATAATAGCATATACAGAAAACAAATTTTACAAAAGAATAATATAAACATAATTGAATGGGTTACAAAAATTCCATTCGAAATGTTGATTTAACTTAACTTTCATTTTTTTTAGTCTCAAAAATGGAGTCAAGTAAGACGAAAGATTTACTGGAAAACCCCAAATTGCGGGCGAATTTTCTTTCGGTTTTAACTTTCTGGTGAGTAGCATTCGGGACTTACATTTAGTAAGTTTATTTTATAAACAATAAATCATTCTAGGTACACGATACCCGTTTTTATTAAGGGTTGTAAACACACTTTGAATATAAAAGATCTCTACAGAACCATGAAGGAGCACAAGTCTGGTACGAAAAATTTACTATTTAGAACCGTTTTTTTTACAAAATTTAAGCTACCGACAACTATGACCCTTAGGGTCATAAGCCAGATGTGTGAGGTCAACGATCATCGCACTTGCTTGTTTTGTATTTTATTTTTAAAAATTTAATTCTTAGTACAATGTACATGTACAATTTCACTCTTCCAGAACCTCTGGGCAAAAATTTGTATGATTCATGGGAGCGAGAAGTTAAAAGTTCTGGAGGGAAACCCAGCCTTGTTAGGGCTCTCCTGCGAGAGTTCGGGTGGCACTTCGGCTTCTTTGGTCTTGTGCTCCTGGTAGGAGAGGTGGGACTACGAACTGTTCAACCGTTCATCCTCCTGAAATTTATCTCTTACTTTACATACGGTTTGGAGTCCATTAAGACTGCCTATCTCTATGCGGGCGGCTTGATCTTATCAACTTGGCTAAACGTTATCTTCAGACATCCCACCATGTGCGGCTTGTGGAATTTAAGTAAGTGTGAACTTAAACTAACTAAACCCATATAATTTTTGCCTTCTTTACTGTTAGATATATATAGTCATAAACTTTAATAATTTTATATATTCAAATGATTTTTAGGCTTTAGAGCACGGGTGAGCTTGAGCAGCATGATCTATCGGAAGTCGCTAAAGCTCAGTACGACGGCTCTGGGCGCTGCCACTTCTGGCCATGTGGTCAACCTGATTTCCAACGACGTCAGTCGCCTAGACAGTAACATTCTCTTTACGCACTTTCTGTGGATTGGGCCTTTGCAAACAGTTTTGGTCACCTATCTGATGTACCTACAGGTAATAGGAATATTCTATTATCTCTCAGACAAATCAAAGGTATCTTCTCTTTTGTAGATTGGAATCTCAGCCATATTTGGAGTAGCCTTTATGCTGCTCTTCATTCCCCTGCAGTTGTACCTGGGTAAAAAAACCATAGAGTTGCGCCTGAAGACCGCTCTGCGTACAGACAAGCGCCTGAGAATGATAAACGAGATCATCTCGGGCATCCAGGTGATAAAGATGTACGCTTGGGAGCGCCCCTTCGAGAGATTGGTGGCCCATGCGCGCCGAAAGGAGGCCAACGCCATTTGCCACGGAAGCTATATCAAGGGTATTGTTGCGTCGTTCCCAATCTTCCTCTCGCGCGCCTCCATCTTTTTCAGCTTAGTCGGCTACGTTCTGCTGGGCCAGATTCTCACGCATGAGGTGGCTTTTAGTATCACAGCCTACTACAACGCCCTGCAAGTCACTATGCTGGTATTCTTTCCTCAAACCATTACACAGACGGCGGAGATTCGGGCTTCCCTTGGTCGTGTGCAGAAGTTTATGCTGTCCGAGGAGGCGAAGGAGGTTACTAAGAGAGATGATGTTGTGGATACGATTGGAGCCCAGCCAAAGAAGGCGAAGGCTCACGATGAGGAGGAGGATAGGCTATTAACTCCATCTCGCAACACTAATAATCATCACTCAGTCCCTTCAAAGTCAAGTATTTCAATTATCGGACTGAAAGCCAAATGGGACACCAACTGTCCTGACCATACTCTCGACGGAGTTGATTTGAATGTTCAGCCCGGGACGATGACTGCTATTCTGGGATCCACCGGTTCCGGCAAATCTAGCCTCATTCAAGCAATTCTGGGCGAGCTGCGTGCGGAATCTGGAGAGATTAAAGTCAATGGAACGATGTCTTACGCCTCCCAGGAGCCATGGCTTTTTTCCGGTACCATACGTGAGAACATCCTCTTTGGTCAGCCCATGGATCGAAACCGCTACGCCAAGGTGGTGAGGCAGTGCGCTCTGGAGCGGGATTTCGAGTTGCTGCCCCTAAAAGATACAACGCTGGTGGGAGAGCGAGGAGCTTCGTTGTCTGGTGGCCAAAAGGCGAGGATCAGCTTAGCTCGGGCAGTGTACCGAGAGGCCTCCATCTACCTTCTGGATGATCCCCTGAGTGCGGTGGACTCCCATGTAGCAAAACATCTCTTCGAGCAATGCATGCGAGGCTACCTCAGAGATCGCATCGTAGTTCTGATTACCCATCAAAGGCAGTTTCTGCAGCGCGTCGACCAGATTGTGATCATGGAAAAGGGACAGGTGCGAGCCGTGGGTAACTACGAGTCCCTGGTTAAGGCGGGCGTGGACTTCTCGAGTTTTGTGGTTGAAAATCAGCAAAAGGAACAAAAGGAAAACATGACAGAGCTGAATGAACAGGTTGACGATCGCTCTCGATTATCAAGCTTCAGTAACACTCAGAACGAGAAACGATGCAACAGCGAAGAATCTCTGCAATCTATAGCTGATTCAACTCCAGAAAAGATCTGTGAGGAGCACCAAGGGTCAGGCCGTATTGGCCTCGATTTGTACAAGAAGTACTTTACATTTGGCGCCGGACTTTTTGCTTTCCTTGTTATAATAGTCATCTGTGTACTCACGTGGATTCATCTCCTTGTCTGACTGCTTCCTGATTTACTGGTAATTTTAGATTCATTATTTTTGAAAAGTGAAACTACAAAATAACGGTTAAATATAGGGTTTCCAAAAACAGGGATAGTGCTGTCCAAGAAGGAAATAATACACTCCCCTTAGATCTTCCTTCCACATGGGAAAAAAACACAGGCTGGTCTTTAAGTTCTGAAAAAATGGACGTTGGCCTGTTTACGTTGATCACAGGCTTGGCCGTTATAACGACAGTGACGTCCTCGTTTCTAATATTCAACCTGGCCAGGAAATGTTCCATCGGACTGCACAACTCCATTTTCAATGCGATATCCCGGGCTTCCATGTACTTCTTCAACACGAATCCACCAGGGCGTATCCTGAATCGCTTCTCAAAGGACATGGGACAGGTGGACGAGATGCTGCCTGTCGTGATGATGGACGTCATACAACTCTTCCTGCTCCTTGGTGGCATAGTCATTATTATAGCCGTTGTTAATCCGTTGCTTCTCGCTCCAACCTTCGTGATTGGCATAATTTTCTATAAGTTTCGAAGTTTTTATCTGAAAACGTCTCGGGATGTAAAGCGGATTGAGGCAATAGGTAAGTGATTGTAAATAGCCTTTATAAAACCCATTACATATTTCGTCATACTGGCTATACTAAATTATCCTTAGAGTTCCGTATTATAGGAAATCATAAAATGAGTGTATTACTGCCCACCTATGTATGTATATTCGTAAAGCTGCCTACTTTATTCACAGCTCGATCTCCGGTTTATTCCCATTTGGCGTCCTCACTGACGGGTCTGTCCACAATCCGGGCTTTCGGAGCTCAGCACATCCTGGAGGCGGAGTTTGATAGCTACCAGGATACGCACAGTTCTGCATTTTATACTTTCCTCACAACATCCCGTGCCTTTGCCTATTGGCTGGATTGCTTTAGTGTAATTTACATAGCGATCACCACGCTTAGCTTCTTCGCCTTTCCGCCGGCCAACGGTGGTGAAGTGGGTTTGGCAATAACACAGGTGGGTGATAATACGTCCATCATAACAATAAAATAATATAATAATTTACATTTCACAGGCTATGGGTTTGACGGGCCTGGTGCAGTGGGTAATGCTTCAATCCGCCGAGCTGGTCAATTTAATGACTGTTGTGGAGCGAGTGGTTGAGTACGAGGATATCGAGCCTGAGGGAGCATTGGAAGCGCCAATGGATAAAAAGCCTCCTAAATCGTGGCCAGAGCAAGGAAAAATTGTGTTCGATGAGTTAAGCTTGCGCTATGTTCCTAATCCTAAGGCGGACTATATCCTGAAATCACTCAATTTTGTCATAAAACCGAAAGAAAAAGTCGGAATCGTTGGACGCACAGGAGCAGGGAAATCATCGCTCATCAATGCCCTCTTTCGACTGTCCTACAACGATGGAGCCATTTTCATTGATCAGAGGGATACCAACGATATGGGTCTCCACGATCTGCGCAGCAAGATCTCGATCATTCCCCAGGAACCTGTGCTCTTCTCCGGCACAATGCGATACAATCTAGATCCATTTGATGAGTGTTCTGATGAAAAGCTGTGGGGCAGCCTGGAAGAGGTGAAGCTCAAGGATGCGGTGGCCAAAATGTCCACTGGCTTGCAGACCAAGATCACGGAGGGTGGAACCAATTTCAGCGTGGGTCAACGCCAGCTGGTGTGCTTGGCCAGAGCTATTCTGCGCGAGAGCCGCTTCCTGGTAATGGATGAGGCCACGGCCAACGTTGATCCCCAGACAGATGGCCTCATCCAGGCCACTATACGGAACAAGTTCAAGGAGTGCACTGTGCTGACGATAGCCCATCGCCTGCATACAATCATGGACTCCAACAAGGTGCTGGTCATGGACGCTGGACGTGTTGTAGAGTTTGGCTCGCCGTACGAGCTCTTAACGCAGACAGATTCCAAAGTGTTTTATGATATGGTCGAAAAGACTGGTCAGGCCGCCAGCGAAGGTCTTTGGAGAAGCGCACAAAAGGTATAGGGTTAAATGGAAAACATCAGCTTCCTTACTTTAATTTCTTTCCGTTTCAGGCCTTCGAAAGACAACATTACTCAAGTCTGAGGCTTTCCTCGTAGATATCTATAAACGATTGATAAATATTTCAGTTGGTTGAGGAAATCATAAAATTGCAATAATAAATACTTATGTATAGACCCGAAATCTAAAAACATTATTACTGATTAGTGGCTTATTATACCCTTGCAGGGTATTATAATTTTACTCAGAAGCTTAACACGCAACGAAGGGGTCGTGTCCGACCCAATAAATCTTGATCAGAATTAATAGGCGAAATTTTCTAGACATGTCGGAGAGAAAACTAATTTTTTCAATTTTTTTCAAAATTTGATAAGGGGTTACATCGTTAAAATTTTCAAAAATGGCAAAAAATTCGGATTTCTTAAAATCTTAAATTTAGTATAAAGATTTGTTAACCTAGAAAAAACTAGCTTAGAAAAGTTTTCCGAACTGAAATTAATGAATTTTTGGCTGAGCTTTGATCGATTTTTGATTCGAAGCCTGGTCCTTTGGCAAACTGCAAGGGTATAAATGGTTAATGGTTAATTGTTAATTGATCACGTATCAGTTTTATTATACCTTTGCAGGGTATTATAGTTTTAGTCAGAAGTTTGCATCGTAGAGAAGGATATGGTACATATATATGAACATACATATATTCTCGATCAGCATCAACAGCCGTCAGCCTGTTTCGCTTTTTTCTTGTTTATTTTTCGATTCAAAAATGTTTTTAAATATAAAGATATTATACATACTAAATAATTTTTCATTAAATAATTGAAAGCATAACTACGGACTAATCTTATCGTATAACATATGTACATGCTTTCCCGACAACATTCCAATTATAAATTCCAAAGGTATCACCTTCCCCAAAGTTAATTATCACTTTGTTAATTGGTCTACAAATCCGATATCGGATGCGTCTGATTGAAAAATATTAAAATTTCAATAACAAATATAAGAAAAATTTCTAGATATGTACATATGGAAGTTAAAAATAGTTTGATGAATTACCTTGTAATCTCAATTGTTATTTGAGTTTAATATGAAGGAGATTTATCTAAGAAGATTAAATGAATTTTCAAGTGTATCCAAAATATTTCAATGTTGAAAGTTAACAACTAAATAATAAATGTATATGACGAAAACTTTTGATCAAAATTATAATAGCCTGCAAAGGTACAAATATATTTTAACTCTCAAATTATTTATTTTTAATTTGAATAATTTACATACATACTATTAATACCCTTTCTAAAAATTCCACAGTATCTTTAAGTATAAATTCCAAAACGGTCTTATCTATTGTTCACTTACGTTAAATAATAAACTTACAGAACACGATTGAAATTAATTAGGATCAATGAATTAACCAGATTTCTATTCTTATCTTATCAATAAAACACACACTTCACTGCTTCCACAGTTGGGGAGGCCTTGAATAAAAAGCGTTGTACACCCATTGACTCTCCAACTGTGGGAACATTGGGTTGCACTTTTATGTTCTTACATATATATACATACGTTTTATGTATCTAACACGGCATGCAAATGAGAAATTCCAACTAAAAAGTCAGCACTTAAAAATTATATATTTTTATAGTAATAAGTTGGCAATAGACTCATAAATCAAATAAAGAGACTCGAACCACTTACACGATAACTTATCTTATCAGTGAAAGGTCCACCCTAATGCGTTCGATGCAATGTAATATTTGTATGTATGTATGTATCTAACGCCCCGTACATACGCATCCGTATTGGCATCAGCCGGTCGAACAGCTGATTCCGGGCTCGGCGACGACGACGGCCTTTGGTTTGGCATGGAGTGGAATCGTTTCGCGACGACGAACAGAATGATTGGAAAAGCGGGGCGTCGTGGACGCTCAAGTGATTTGTTTTTGCGTATCTGGTGAATGGAAAGTTTTCCGATTTATTTTGGCTTCTATCGCGTTGTGAAATCCTGATGCTGTATTGGATCAATTGCGTCTGCTAATTAAATTACGCTTGTGAAGCCATCGATTTGTACTTGTGGTGCAATTGTGATGAAATACTGGAGCTTAAGCCGGAGTAGTGACAACAGCATATGCTAAGCACCGACCGCTTGTTAAATTATTTATGAAAACCCCCAAGAGTGCGCGACCATTTGCATAATCATGTTGCAGGCCAACAAGTTGCCGCCCAATCCGCGCGAGTCGGCAGGTATTTTATCCTCGCTAATGTTCTGGTACGCACTATGCTCCTCTTACATCCTATCACACGCTATAAGCACCATAAGTGACACCTGCCGCGTTGAGAACTGATATCCGAAGACAACTGTTATCGGACACAATATTGTTCGTAGCATAAATAACAATTGCTGACCATTGCGAAATCGATTTACATAAGACCTCTTTTCTTCCAGCTTTGCCCTGCCCATACTGTTCAAGGGCCGCAAGCAGACGCTCCAGCCCACGGATCTGTACAATGCCCTGGACGAGCACCGGGCGGAGAGCCTGGGCGATGAGTTCTATCGCGCCTGGGAGGACGAGGTGGCGCTGTGCCGGCGGAAAGCTGGCACAAAGCGGGAGCCAAGTGTCTTGCGGGTCATCGGACGTGTCTTTGGCTGGCAGCTCCTGCTCTCTGGAATTATCATCGCCGCCCTGGAGCTGGGTACTAGGTGAGCCTTGGATTTTATCAGCCGATAAGGAATTGACAATATTGTAATCACCTAATTTATGTTTTTAATTCCGTTACAGGGCCACGGTGCCGCTTCTTCTGGCCGGGCTGATATCAGAGTTTAGTGCCCATGGAAATGGCAATAGCTACCCCGCCCAGATCTATGCCGTGCTCCTGATAGCATGCATCCTGGCCAGCGTCCTTCTCACGCACCCCTATATGATGGGCATGATGGTAAGGGTTATAGAACTTTAGTAGTTTCCCCCAGCTTTATTTAATCAATTTTATTCCTTCCAGCACTTGGCCATGAAGATGCGGGTGGCGGTGAGCAGCGCCATTTATCGCAAGGCCCTGCGGCTGAGCCGCACTTCGCTTGGGGATACCACCACCGGCCAGGTCGTGAATCTGCTCTCCAACGACTTGAATCGCTTCGATCGCGCCCTGATCCACTTTCATTTCCTGTGGCTGGGACCCGTTGAGCTTCTGATCGCCGCCTACTTTCTGTACCAGCAGATCGGAGCGGCCTCCTTCTACGGAATCGGCATCCTGCTTCTCTACCTGCCACTGCAAACGTATCTCAGCCGAGTGACGTCCAAACTGCGTATGCAAACGGCTCTGCGTACGGATCAGCGGGTGCGCATGATGAACGAGATCATCTCGGGCATCCAGGTGATCAAGATGTACACCTGGGAGCGTCCGTTTGGCCGATTGATCGAGCAGTTGCGCCGCAGCGAGATGAGCTCCATACGGCAGGTAAATCTACTGCGCGGCGTCTTGCTTTCCTTTGAGATTACCCTCGGACGCATAGCCATCTTTGTGAGCTTGCTGGGATTCGTCCTAATGGGCGGAGAACTAACGGCGGAGCGGGCCTTCTGCGTCACCGCCTTCTACAACATTCTTCGGCGGACGGTGAGCAAGTTCTTTCCCAGCGGAATGTCCCAGTTTGCCGAGCTCTTGGTCTCCATGCGTCGTATCAAAAATTTTATGATGCGCGAAGAAGCGAACATAATGGATTTTTCCTACGAAACGGATGAGAAGCCAGAGGAGGAACAGCATCTGCTGTCGGGAAAAGAGAAGCCCACTAAGAACGGCATTGGAAGTGGCTTGGGGTCGGATGTTCTGGTGGAAATAAAAGAACTCAGAGCGCGCTGGAGTCAGGATTTGCACGAGCCTGTGCTGGACAACATCAGCATGACGCTTAGACGAGGCCAACTGGTGGCCGTGATCGGACCCGTCGGCTCTGGCAAGTCCAGCCTTGTCCAGGCCATCTTGGGAGAACTGCCGCCCGAAGCTGGAGGCGTCCATGTCCACGGCAGGTACTCCTATGCCTCCCAGGAGCCCTGGCTCTTCAATGCATCGGTGCGTGAGAACATCCTGTTCGGTTTGCCCATGGACAAGCAACGCTATCGCACCGTGCTGAAGAAGTGCGCCCTGGAGCGCGACTTGGAACTACTGCAAGGCGATGGCACTGTGGTGGGCGAGCGTGGAGCTTCGCTATCCGGTGGTCAGCGGGCCAGGATCAGCTTGGCTCGAGCTGTATACCGCAGGGCGGATGTCTACCTGCTGGACGATCCGCTTAGCGCCGTGGACACCCATGTGGGACGACATCTCTTCGACGAGTGCATGCGCGGCTTCCTCGCCGATAAGTTGGTGGTGTTGGTGACCCACCAACTGCAGTTCTTGGAGCACGCCGACCTCATTGTGATCATGGACAAGGGCAAGGTCCTGGCCAGTGGCACCTACGAGGAAATGTTGAAGAGCGGCCAGGACTTTGCTCAGCTGCTGGCAGAAAGTACTGCAAATGGCGGTGGCGACGAGGCGGAAGAGAAGTCGCCCGCTTACTCCCGTCAGAGCAGCAGTCAGAGCACTGTAAGCGGCGGCAGTAGCTCCACATCGCTGGATACCCTGGGAGACAAGGATGCGAAGCAGAAACCGAGCTCAGCGCCGGTGCAGGAGTCTCGCAGTGGCGGCAAAATTGGCTTGGATATGTACAAGAAATATTTTGGCTCCGGTTGCAGCATCGTGGTCTTCGCCTTGCTGGTGTTCCTGTGCGCAGGCACTCAACTTCTGGCATCCGGCGGGGATTACTTCCTTTCCTACTGGTGGGTACTACATTCCCTTAATGAAATATCTACTTTATTACTTTTATTGCAGGGTTAAAAACAACTCTTCGTCATCCGCGGACATTTATTGGTTTGCTTCCATTAATGTGGGTCTGGTAATCTGCGCCCTGCTGCGCACTCTGTTGTTCTTCAACATGACCATGCACTCCTCCACCGAGTTGCACAACACCATGTTCCAGGGCGTGTCCCGCACGGCTCTGTACTTCTTCCACACGAATCCCTCGGGGCGGATCCTCAACAGGTTCGCCATGGACCTGGGCCAGGTGGATGAGGTGCTGCCCGCCGTGATGCTGGACTGCATACAGATTTTCCTTACACTGACTGGCATCATTTGCGTGCTGTGCCTCACCAATCCTTGGTACTTCTTCAATACGCTCGCCATGGTGCTGGCCTTTTACTACTGGCGGGACTTCTATCTAAAGACCTCGCGGGATGTGAAGCGCTTGGAGGCGGTGGCTCGGTCGCCAATGTACTCTCACTTCAGTGCCACTCTCTCCGGGCTGCCGACAATCCGTGCGATGGGTGCCCAGCGGACGCTGACCCGGCAATATGACAACTACCAGGATTTGCACAGCTCCGGCTACTACACGTTCGTCTCGACCAGCAGGGCCTTTGGCTATTACCTTGACCTCTTCTGCGTGGCGTACGTGATCTCGGTGATCCTGAACAGTTTCTTCAATCCGCCGCTGCACAATCCCGGCCAAATTGGACTGGCCATCACCCAGGCATTGGGAATGACCGGGATGGTGCAGTGGGGCATGCGTCAGTCCGCCGAGTTGGAGAATTCGATGACCTCGGTGGAGCGAGTGCTCGAGTACAAGAACCTGGAGTCCGAGGGAGACTACATATCGCCGCCTGAAAAGCAGCCGCCAAAGAGCTGGCCAGCAGAGGGCCAACTGACAGCAAAGGATCTGAGCTTGAGATATGCGCCTGATCCCGAAACGGACTGCGTGCTCAGGGACCTGAACTTCACAATCAATCCCAGAGAGAAAGTGGGCATTGTGGGACGCACAGGTGCGGGTAAATCATCTCTGATTAATGCCCTCTTCCGGCTGTCCTACAACGATGGATCCATAATCATCGACCAGAGGGACACCAATGAGATGGGACTCCACGATCTGCGCAGCAAGATTTCCATTATTCCCCAGGAGCCTGTGCTCTTCTCCGGCACCATGCGCTACAACTTGGATCCCTTTGAGCAGTATCCGGATGAGAAGCTCTGGCAAGCTCTGGAAGAGGTAAATTACAGATTGATTCCTCTGGTTTTTTTGATGTTGGACTTACATACATATATTTTTACAGGTTCACCTCAAGGAGGAGATCTCAGAGTTACCTACGGGCCTGCAGAGCAGCATTTCCGAGGGCGGAACAAACTTTAGTGTGGGTCAGCGCCAGTTGGTCTGCTTGGCACGAGCTATTCTTCGCGAGAACCGCATCCTGGTAATGGACGAGGCCACGGCCAATGTAGATCCCCAGACAGATGGCCTCATCCAGGCCACCATTCGGAACAAGTTCCGGGAGTGCACTGTTCTGACGATAGCCCATCGTCTGAACACGATCATGGATTCCGACAAGGTGCTGGTCATGGACGCTGGGCGAGTTGTGGAGTTCGGCTCGCCGTACGAACTGTTGACGGAGTCGAGCACCAAAGTGTTCCATGGAATGGTCATGCAGACGGGAAAGTCTAGCTTTGATCATCTGCTAAAAGTGGCTCAGGATGCGAGTTTGCAAAAGAATGAGTAGGAGAGGATGGATAACGTAGAGCTGTTAGAGAACCCTTACTTTATCTTATGTTTTTTTATATTTCGTTTACTCACATATGTATGTAAATTTCACAAAGCCCATTTAAATCTGAAATTAATATAAAATATTGTACTTAAAAAGAAATCAGGAATATTGAACTTGTGAGCATGACAATAAATATACATACATACATACTTAACAACTCTTCTGACACGAGTTCTAACAATTATTTTGTGTGAGGTAAGCAGTTATGAAGGACTTAATAGCGGGGACGCTATAATTCCCGACTCAATTCAAATTTATTCTCAAAGATTCAGCTATTCAAACTATTCCTAGAAGCACGTTTTCATGTTTAAAAATTAATTCTTATAATCACTATAAATAAAAACCCAAATCATTCCAAAAATATTATGTCAAACACAGCTTTATTGTGAATAGGCGTTTAAATTAAGCCGTCTCCAGCGAGCGGATGATATCCGAATCTCCAGGATCGGTGATGGACAGCGTGCACACACGGAAGTATTTACCGCAGGCAGTGCCGAGCTCGATGTTGGTGCCGCTGTAGTGCTGGACCTCAGTCTTGGCCAACATGGCGTAGTACTCAATCTCAGACTTCCTGCAATGGACAAGAAATAATTATATTAGCAACCAGACCATTACATTCATAAGCCACCATCTGCTGGTTTTTGGCATCAGAAAGAGTCTCTAGTAATAAAAAGGATTCGTCAAGGCATTCGGAATCAAAGGATCATCATGACATGTGCAAAGATAACAGGCACATCAGAGTGTGAGTTCTTACCCCCAAGCATCCAACGTCGTTGCCGGAACCATGTGGAGGTGCAGGTAACACAGAGAGTGCGTCGCGTCCGGGGAGCACTCCCTGGTAGCTGCAGCTTGCGCTGGCCGAGATTAAATGTACTACTCCATAGTTTCCATCATTGACTCATTATGGGAATCATACTTCTCAGTCAGCTTTAAGCAAGACTCCATATGGTTCCAGCAAAAACGGCATCTTGGGCGCAATGGAAATCTACTTCTCAGTAGCACGAGCTCACCTCAAAGCGGGGGTGTTGCTGGCAATGAGCACCAGCTTGGCCTTGCCCTGGCGCAGGGTCTTCAGGGTCTGCTTGTAGCCCAGGCAGTATTTGCCGGACTTCATCACCAGCGCGAGACGGGCGTTGGTGCTCTCCAGAGCCTTCTTTTGCTTCTTGGGGGCAACCATGATGATAGCTTGAGGCAGAAACTACAGCAAAGAACAAATTAATTAAGTAATGTCGGCGGATGGCACGAAAAACACACCCACCTTCGTCGGCTGAAATTGGCGAAAAGAAAGAGGCACCCGGAAACGGAAACACGCTGCTATCTATTTTTGCCCAAACGCGATATTTTTATTTGATATTTTTTGATATTTTTTCCTTGGTCACTCTGGATGTCAAAGCAAATGTCAATTTACATGCTTGGGGTCGAATTCTCGTTTTTGGGTCGAATTCTCGTGTAGAATGTAGAGTGTTCGAAGGCGACCCGAACGCTGCTTCGGCA
>JAEIIL010027565.1:0-11152 GCA_018905715.1 Drosophila lini
CTGGCCATTGTAGGTCGTCTTCTTCTGGCCCCAGGCGACCGAAGAATGAGGTCTCCAGGAAACCTTCTTCTCAGCCTTCTGGGATTTATCCCTCTTGTCAGCCTATTGGCCAGGCAGTTTCGATGCCGCGCCAGTCTGTCATGGTAGCGACTTGAGTGCATACTGATTTCCTCCATAACCAGGGGAAGCTTCAAGTATTAGTTCACATTTTCGAAATGCTTAGGTATTGCGAAAACCTTATGAAAATGTCATTCCCTATAAAGTTCAGATGTATCCTGTAAGCAATTAATGGTTTAAGGAAGAAAGTTTACATCATTCTTGTTTTCTATTTAAGTTTAAATACTGTTAAAAATCCTGGAATAGTTTAAAACCCTTCATGAAATTCCTTCCCCAAGAATGTCTACTAATAAAAACTCCTCCAGATATGCCAAAAAGTAAGCCATAATACAATTTTTCCTCACATACCCTTTTCCAAAAAAAATACCTTTAATTATTTCTAAATGTACCTAAGCCCCTATCATCCATTTCCGATACTTGCACATTCAATATTCAAACAGCCAAGCCAAATTCGAAACTGATGACCCATTTCACACCATATTTTTTTCTCCCTGCACGATACTCAACCCCCCTATACAACCCTCATAAGTATGCTTTGTGTGGGAAAAAGAAAAAGTTCTAGCTTCCAAAAAACCGCTCGAAAAGCGTGGAAATTTGATTGTTGTTGCCGGCTGCGGCGTCAGCGGCTGCTGCTGCTGCTGTGGCATGATGAAGTGTCATGAAATTTAATCAATTTATTTGAAACGTGAGCGGATTCGCCGGCACTTTGGCCCTGTTTTTGCTGTTGGCATTGTTGGCCAATAAATAACATCAGCGTCGTCGTTGTTGTCTGTCTGTCTGTGTGTCGGTTGGTCGCTCAACTAAAAATTGTAACAGAGCAAAAGTGCCAAAGTAAATAACAAACAATGAAAATGCAATAACAACAGAAACATCAGCGCGAAAGACAGAACCCAAATGGGGAAACAAAGACAAAGGCCAGGGAACGGGAACGGGATCCCAGGAAGTGAGCAAAAATATCGCAAATAAAGTTTCATTGTTTAGCAAGCGGGAATAACCACACGCCACACACAGATACACAAATACACACACACACACACAGCCACACACATGACATGACGCTTCTTCGGGCTGAAATACATTTTTTGAAGTGCAAAAAGAAAAGAAGCAAAAAGGAAATAAAGTTTACATTTCTGAAACGAAGTTTGGATGAGCTTGCATGGGGACATTACTAAGCTGGATTTTTTGGGGATTTTCGCCTGGCACAACATTGTAGAATTCCTCATAGTTAGTAAGCCCTGGCATATCTCACAGGGTTTATCTTTATTCTAACAAAAAGCTTTTAAATTAAAACTCAAACTAGGGAGTTGCAGCTGCTAATCTCAAGAGAGTAAGCAGATGGGAGAAGTAATCACGGTCAAAGCATGCCAAAAAGTATGCAATAAATTTATACAAACTAGGGACTGGGTATGCCATAAGCTCTAATTTATTCTTTTAATAAATATAAATATTTTTTTCAATCCCATCAGAAATTTCTTATATGAAACTACAAAACATTTCCTTATTCAGCTAAAAGATTTCAAAACAAAAAGCACAATTTTTAGGCTTAGGCACAACACCTCTCTACGTTCTTGGAAAACGGAATCCTTTAGAAACTCCTTCGCCAATGCACGTACGCAGAACAGAAAAGCCTGCCCTCTCTTTTTCTCTATATCTTTCCTATCCATTCTGGCCCCGAAAAACACCCATTTGTCAGGGACTCTTCCATGGGGTTATACTACCGTGGACCTCCCCACCATCCTCTTCAGAGAACGTTTTGCGCCATTATTGTTGGCATAACTCCGAAGTGCGGCACACACACAGTGCAGGAAAAGCCGAAAAGGATGGAAGGACGAACGTTTATAAATTTATTGTTTTCTACGACGCGTGTACTCAAGTGTTGCTGCGTGTTTTTGGCAACAAATTTGTTCAACAACAAGCGCGGTGGGAAATTCCGGGGCAACCACCCAACTCACACCCCCGAAAATGAATGGGCGAAAAGCCCATTCAACTCGTTGCGGTGACGCATTTTATCATAATTACATTAACACACGCCTCCTCCTACCCCGCCTCCTTCTGTTTGCCACGCCCATAAATTTAAAACAGATCCCCAAAAGTAGGCTAAAGCCGGGCCAAAATCTTTAAAGCCAACTTCAAGCTGAAACTTTGGCATGAAGCATAAAAATAATGAAAAAAACAAACATAAATAAATGCACTGCAGAGCAGAGGCAACAGCCACAAAAGCAACAAAACTTGAACAACAACAACAACAATGTGGGTATGCGTGTTTCCATGTAGTGGTTATTGTAGTTGTTGGCTGAGAAGTGCACACATGACATATTATTTCAGCTATGTAAGGCTGTGTGTTGTGCAGAACTCGGTAAAATAATGAGAGTATTGGACTTTGTGTGGAAAAAATTATGAAGAAATACCAGAGATGTTACTTGAAGGGTAAAGAAATTCCCAGAAATTCTTAAAAAGTTTTTAAATATATTTTGAATTACATTTTTGTAGACTTGGGTATGTATTTAAAATTATTGTCTATTAAATATTCATTTGAAAATATCTTTAAAAGCTTAATATAGAGACAAACATTTTGAAGAATTAATTTTATGGGATTCTATGGGATTTAAAATACTTAAAATGGTGTTTAAAATTAAGCAAACAAATTTTAAATCGTTAAAAACACAAATGTACACTGAATTTGTTACCTAAAAAATTGTATTGCTTACTTTTAGACACTTTTTTTGAGAGGTTTAAAAACTCCAGTAATTGCTATACCCTCCTCTTTTGTTTAATATAAATTAAAATACATTCTACTAGATATTCGCATAGTTTATAAGCCTTTTTTCCAGCCCCAGTTATGGCTATCCCTCTCAGCTTTCCATTTTGCTCAGCGAAAATTCATTTCGCGCCATATGCGCATTTAGCACGGACCCGAACCGCAAAACCAAGAGGCCGAGAGGAGAGTCCTTTCAAGTGAAAGGACCAACGCACACACGGACACACACTGGCAGCGCGCACACATAGGCATAATTAAAAAACATTTTTGCCAACCAGAGGCCATCGCATATTTAGGCCAAACTTTGTGCAATCCTGGGCCAAACATCTGGCCTGCCAGCATTTCCAACTGAATCCACTTTCGCCCACACTCATCCTCCACTTCATCATGACTCATTACAAAACAGGATTAAAATTAAATGTGTTTATTTTATTTCATTAACGCTGTGCCATCCCTATACGGAATTATAATCGCAAAATGAAACGCCAAGTATGTGAGGATGAGTGGTTAAATTGTTTGGTGGCTTTAGTGGTTGCTCCCCCGACCTCGTCCTCTTCGAACTGAGCTCGTCCTCCTCCTCCCATTGGGTGGCACTCAATTGAGTGCAATTGAATTATAATTTGTTCAGAGTGCCCAGAATGAGGTTTTGGGTTTTTTTTGTGCTCTCAGTGAATGCCCAAAGTTAAGAACTAAAAGATTTTTGTGGAAACTCGTTATGCGGCTGCAAAAGTCGGGGAATGTTTGGGAGTGCTAATTGAGTTGAAGTGAGTAACGTTGCGAAACAAAAATGAATATAAATTGGTTAGGTTGTATTATAAAGTTTTTTAATGAAAGAAATTCAGTTATTGAACCTTATAGAAAATATTCTTTAACAAAACAAAACAAAACACTAACTATTTATACCATGAAACGTAATATTCCTTCTAATAAAATCCATACTAAAATATAACCCTTATTAAACCGCTTGTAAATATGGCTAATATTTACGCTTGAAACAATTCACCCTCAGGAAATGCGTATAGATTCCAACAATTTTATGACGCTAATTCTCTGAAACACTTTGAATTCATTCAACGTTTTTGGTTAAATAAATTTGAGGGATTTTTTTTTGTTTTATTTCCTCTGTGTTTTGGTATCTATTTATCGCCAAATCATTTTGTGCAGTTAATTTGACGCAGTTCGCTTGGCAGCCAAAGCAACATTGAACATAAAAATTATTTATGGTCATCAAGTTGCTTTGCTGCCGTTTTATTGACTTTTATTTGGCACCCAAACACGCACACTTGGCTGACCTTAAGCCTGAGGAGAGACGAACGGGAAAAAAATAACCCAGAAATCTGCATAAAGTGCCAACTAATGTCACTTAGTAGATGTCAGAGGGAGTCGACACTTGGCAGCCTGAATATTCGAGGCAATTTAGAAACAGTTTTTAAATTGCTCGCGGCTGTCGCTAAATTCTGAAATGAGATGGACGCGGAATTCCAGTGCGATAACCTCGCCGAGCGCCGAGTTCATTGATAATGAGTCTCTCAAGGAAACGGCCAGGGAGGAGGAGGAGTGGAGGAGAGGGTCGGATTATGGCGGATAGTATTTCACACGTTCTGGGTGGGGGGTTGGCAGCAACCATCCCTCTTTTCGGCCGGTTCGGCACGTGCCGTCAATAAAGCTGCAAATCGCATAAACTGTTCGAGCCGCTTACACGTCATAAGTAGAGAGTACTTGGTCGAGGTTCCCGCCCGATAAGGTTACTCGGAACGCGGCCTCCTCCTCCTCATGCCACTTGTCTGGTTATTGGCATCTTTAAGGGTCTGGTCTGGCCGGACCCAAACCCATAATCAATTCCACTAGTCGGCCTGGATTTTACTAAGGGGCATCTCTTGAAGGCATGTATTTTTGATAATATTTTGCTTTGGTTTATGTGAAACATTTATAGAATGCTGTTGGAATTTTAAAAGTTCTAAGCAGCAAAATGGATATTTTAAAAATATATAAATTCTATATTTGCTGAATTTATGGCTTCAGGTGGTGCTTTGGCCTAAAGAGAATGTGTAGAGAATTTTTAAAGAGCCAAAATACGTACGAAATGGTTAGCAAATATTTCATGAAATATAAATGAAATATTTATCAAAGCTAAGAGTAAATACCAACTAATATGCTCATATTTGCTCCTAATAAAAAAATTCTTGAACAAAAATACGTTGAATACCTTTTAAACACCAATTTATAGTTTTAATAATTTTATCATGTCAAAAATTAACACGAAAATTGCTGGCAATACAATTAATTGAATATTAATAATTGCATCACTCATCAATGATCAAAATGGATTGATAATTACCCACAGAAAATGTATTTTTAAATAAAAAACAATTGCATTATGAGAAGGCAATGACTGAATTACAATACAATGGACAGCTGCTTGAGCACTTGGCAATTTCCTCTGTAATTCTGATATTCTTCTCCTTTCATTCCATCATTATTTCCAATCACACAGAAGCACCACCTGGAAATTTACTTGGTTTTTGATTAGATTTTGCACTAAACAAAAATTTCCCCAAGGCCGTGCGAGTTCTCCCCAATCGAATTTTGATTTTGTGAAACATTAATTAGGTTTAAAGCTCGATAGAGAAGCTTATTTTTAACCCACAGCAAAGGCAGAGCGAATCGAATCGAATCGCAATGAAATAAAACCGAATGCGAACCGCAACGAATTGATTTGAGCGATTTGTGGGGGGTCAATGGGAAAGTGGCAGCAAAAAATGTTTGCCAGTAAAATGCAATTGCAATTTGCCAGGGCCAACTACGCATGTTGGGCAACAAATGTTAACGTTAACGTCCAGCGTCCGGCGCCCAACGTAGAACATTCAACATCCGACCGACATCCAAATCCACATCGACATCCACGGCCAAATCCCAAACCAAATGAAACTCAAAGCAAACTAAACCAGCAAGAGCTAAAGCCAACAGCCAACTACATCCCTCAGAGCAATGGATGGACATGTGCAGCGAATTCCAAATATCAAAAGTTCACTCTTCAAAAAATATATATAAAGGCCAAGGAACACGTTTCAATATGATTTGTTTAGATATACTGTATCTACTATAGATTTTTATATATTTTGCTTAAAGTTGGGAAGCTATAATATTAAGAGATTGATTTTTCCAAGAGAGTCCTTCATTCTTCTTAAATATTACTTGATTATGTTTGTAAGAAACTTTAAGAAACTATTGTATCTATACCATAATTATTTTTTAAATTATAAAGAGCCGGATTTTGCTTAAATATGTTTTTTTTTTTTTTACATTTATAAAACCCTTTTTTTTTCAGTGATCTATACCCATTTATAGCTGTTGGCTTTTAGTCAATCAAAAAAGCTTTGCAGAACAACAAGCTACCCAACCGATGCAGTACAAGTTGGGGTAAAAGTAATAATAAATAATTGCCAATGCCAAGTGAGTTGCAAATGTCCTCGTCGCTTTTGCTCTTGCTCTCTCTCTCTCTGCTAATTGGAGGAAACCAAATTATGAGCACAACTTGCCGAGTCCTTCGAGGTGAATTGCTTTGCCGGCAGCAGGGTGAAGTTTTTCCTCTAATTGCGGAAAGTCACTCATAAAAACCCCCATCAAGTTTCTGTTAAGCGGCGAACAATTGTCACAAAAACCAACGCAAAGTTATAGATAGCGGATATGTGTGTGTATATACAATATATTTCCAGAGCATATGAGCTTCGCACACCATCCAACGAGCAATATGAAAGGTTAATAAAAACGAAGCCAAGAACGTGCGAAACGAAGACGTTGGCACCTGGGAAAAGGTTACACATTTTCCTCATTCGTTTGTGTTGGGTGTAAAAAAGTTTGCAAGTTGTTTCTGAGTTCTCCCCTGGGAATCCCCCTTCAGAAATTCCTGCCGAATTTCTTAGTCAATAGAAATTGTGCTGTTCTCTGCTTATTAGATGTTTTGAGGGGATTCGCTGAAGGTTATTTCTGTTTTCAGGAAAGCTTCAACTTGCATTTATTTGAATTATGATTTTTGCATTTAATTTTTCGATCCGCCAAATTGATTGGCTTTCATTTTATGGAAAATTATAAAAGATGTCAAGACCTTCACGCCAAGTATTAAAAAGTTTTAATCAAAGCGCTGAGAAGCTCAAACATTTTCGTTGGCTGTCAAAAGATTGGCAGACTTTATCGATTAGCCTTAGCTTTATTAACGCCAATGATTGATAATGGTCAAGTTTTTGTTTTTGTCTAGCCACATTGATGATCTCAGTGGAACCTGTTTAATAAATATATCCCCAATCTCAGACAACTTCTCGACGAATTGGTCACGAAGCGAAAGCTAGAAGAATGTCAAATGCAGACTCCCAAACCACAGATTAACTCTGGGCCCCAGAAACACACACTTTCCCTTTTCCCTACTTCCCTTCCACTCCCTGCCACACCTTCCCTCTTTTGCTTACATTTTCCCACTCTTTTCGCTTATATTTTTCCCTCACTTTTTCCCACTTTTTCCTCAATTCTCACACACGAAGTACGAACAAGAGCCAGCAGCAATTAAACCGGGAAAGAAAACTTTTCCAACAGTTTTCGCAGGGAAGTGAAGCCACAAAGGATGTCCAGGCGACGGGGTATGTAAATGTGGGTGCTTGTGGGTGGTTATGCGGGGTTGTGGGTGCTTTTCGCTGGCAGGCCTTGGGATATGTGGCTAGTTTGGGTAAGGCTTACTTTCGACGGCTCAGCTCTACCAGATTGGTACAGAAAGAATAACGTTTAAGTGACATTAATTAATTGTTAAGTATAAACGTTTTTTTTAAGACTATGTGTATAATTTCTTATATCGAATTTAAGGCTAAAAAATATATTTTTAAATTTAAATATATTCGTTTTTTAAGTTCTCAGTGCCTTTGTTTTCACTGTGCTGATGTTTGGACGCATAATTGTAAAGTGGCCCGGCATGTGTCGTTCCTTTCGCTTTTAATTGTTTGTGTAAAACGAGGGGAAGGAGAAGAGAATGGGGTTTTCAACCCAGCCTGGGTGTGGGTGTGTGTATGTGTTGTTAACAACTTTAACATCACTTTTGCGTAGCCTCGAACATATTCATCGTACTCTGCCATTCTGGATGTTTGTTGATTTTGCAGTTGGGGCTGTCGTAGTTTCCCCCAGTAGATGTTTTTACTGGAACACTTTAGCAATGCCACAAAAGATAAACCATTTCGGGTATATTCGGCTAAAAGAGTGCCAAATATGTTTACTATTTTCCGAGGTGCTTGTGGTTTGTGTTTTTTCTTGCACCTTCGTTGAATAGTTTTTGTCTATTCAAATTACTTTGGCCAAAAGAGAACCCACAACATTAAACAAAAGAATTTTAAACCAAATATTATTTATGCTTTTCCATAACAGATGTATCGATTTCATATCACCTTTGAATATCTGATTAGCTTACAAATTCCTTATATTTTTATAATAAAAACTCTTAACTGTTCTTTCTCCTAAGGGAAATCTTTAAAGTGAATCGTGTTTTTACTTTCTCTTGTATATCTTTTCAGCTCCCTAATGACTTTGGAATGTGTATATCTTTATTTTTAAAGTGCCACTTCATTCCTTGTACAATATTAATTGCCAGAGTGTTAATTGCTGTTGGCCAGCACTTAGCTTAATGAAACGTGTCCTCATGGAATTTCCATAGATATATTTGATGTTGTTCCTCATGCCTTACTATCGAAGGTTCATCAGTGGGAGCGAAAATCAATTTTAAATTAGGACACAATGAGCTCATGTCGCCACGTGGATATCAGGTGAGATGCGGAGGAGTCCCTAGCCTTAGACAGCCACGCCACCCACAGACCATATACACATTAACAGGGCAAAGGTCAGGCGAGCAGAGGCTTCAAAATACACAAGGAAAAATGCAATAACTTTTGTAACGTTATTAGAAATATGTACAACATTTTAAAAGATTTTATTTGTATTTGTTAAAGAGCTTAATTTTGATGATATTTTTATTAATTCATATATATTAAATCACTCTAAATGTTAAGCGTTATAAGATCTCAAATATGTATAGTTTCCCTTTTGAATTCTTATATTTTTAAGATATTTTCCTAAAGCTTTCATATTTATCGATTATATTTATAGTCAGAATATCTATATTTTTTCACGTGTCTCGATGTTAGCTATTGAATCGAGTTACATGTCAAAGGAAGCGTCATCCTGGTCCTTGTTGCTGCTATTGCCACTACCTTTGTTGTTGTGGGCGGCACAAAGCGAGTAAACAACAATAAAGCGAAGACAAACAAAAGAGTAGCAGCAAAAAAAAGTAACTAACACACCGAAGGGACAGGAGGCCCACAACAAGGAGCAACTTGGAATATGGAAGGACATGACGAATGACGCGTTGCTAGACAATTTTTCAATTTGAATGGGGACTCTTTGGAACAACAACAACAATAGAAATACACAAAAAATGTCTAGGCCTGCTGGAAACTTGAAACTCGGAATAGTGAAACGTTTCGGATTTCGATTGGGTTTTCTCCTTTGCTCCCCAGGCCCTTGCCAGTGCTTTTTTGTTTTGTTGTTTTTTTTATAGGGGGCAAAAAAAGGAATTGGCATCGATAGATGCAACCTGCAATTTGCCGCCTGACTAAGCCAGACGACGGGTTCAAATGGGGGTTAGTCCGGTTGCTGGCGAAATTAAAGACTACCCTGTACCCCTTTAGGGAGTGTTTGGGCATTATAGGTTCTTGGGAATATCATCATTAATGACACCTTACTCTTATTTTTATTGACGCCCTTTACTAATATTAAGAATTTATAACATGTATTAAATATTCCGTTTGGTGCTTTGACAGTTGCTTTTATATAAATTACTTTACCCCACATCAAACGCTTTAAAGATTGAATGCGCTTCACTGAATCCAGTTTCGCTTTACAGATTACATCCTCCGGATATATGAGATTATTTCTGTAACCACATGGATAACTTGCCAGAAGAGTTATTTCGCTCGTTTTCAAAGGAATACACAAAATGGCCTTTAATAAAATTTTACAAACATTATTCTAGAAAATTGTGTATCCGATTTATCTTAAAGATACATTTTTAATACCTAAACTTTATGTTGAAATGGCCTCTGTATATCTAAAGATATTAAAGTGTCATTTAAGTGATCCAAAGACCCTAATTTAGATTGTATACGTTTTCTTGTGAATTCAAATATTTACAAAAATATGAAAAATGTAGAAATATTGTCGCGTAGAGAGCAGCACGAAATGTGATTATAAAGAACATGAATTAATAATAGATTATGATTGTATGTGTATTTTCCTATAAATAAATTCCCTTAAAAATACCATACAAAATATATGCAATAATTATAGGGTATTTAAGACATAACTATGTTACTTCAAGTAAGCTGCTACCTTTAGGTTTCAATTTTAGAGATTAAATTTTTTTATAGAATTATAAAAACGAAATCATCCAAAGGTCAGCTGATTAATCTTGACATTTTCCTACGAAATACATTAATCATCAGTTTATATACAGTGGTGCTCATAGACTTAAGCCACAAGACTTCATCCAAGAATTTTTTCGAAAATGAAGAAAAGTTTTTATTTCACAGCTCCAATTTTTTGTGTCACATTAGTTCTATATATCAGTGTTCTAATAAAAGAATAACCAAGTTATAAAAATATATATTCAACGAAAAATTTTAAAAATCTGAGACCATCCCCAAAATATCCTGCTCACATACTTAAGCCACCTGGAAGAAAATGATTGAAAAAGTTAAAATTTGCCCAATATTCCTTATAATTTTAATAAATTTACTTTATTATTGAGTGGGATGACCTTTCTGATTAAGAATAGCGGAGCAACGCTTTGGCATTAAACCCACAAGACGTGCGCACTGTTGAGGGGTGATTTTCTTCAACTCTTCTTGCAAAATATGCCACAAATCCTTTTTATTTGCTGGTTTTTTTGGCCAACGACTTGTTTAAGAATTCCCCACAAGTTCTCTATAGGTTTAAAGTCGGGGCTCTGCGGTGGCCATTGCAAAACATTGATTGTCTCTTGGCTAAGCCACGACTTGACTATCTTGCTGATGTGTTTCGGGTCGTTGTCCTGTTGAAATATCCAGGCAAGTGGCAAATGATCGGCATATTCTCCAGATAAATTGTTAATAAGGATGTCCCTGTACATTTCGCCGTTCATAATGCCATCTATCTTCACTAGGAGACCTACGCCCGATGCGGTGAAACAGCCCCAGACCATAATCGAAG
>JAEIIL010027565.1:11202-31614 GCA_018905715.1 Drosophila lini
ACTTGAGTGCATACTGATTTCCTCCATAACCAGGGGAAGCTTCAAGTCCTTGCGCAGGGTGGAGTTGCGGACGTACCACTCACAGCCAGTGATGATTCTGGCTACTCTGTTCTGAGCAGCCTGGATTCTAGGTAAGTGTAGCCTTCAAATAAGTTTTAAATATTCTAAGAAATATTTTCTCCTTCAAAATCTCTAGATTTTCTCCCCGTGTAAACAAGAAAAAGTGGAAGCCCAAAGGAAGTTCGTAGGCGTGTTCACCTGCCACCAAATGGCGGCCAGCAGGCAACATAAATAACGGCGCAGGGCACAAAATGCGAAACAAAAGGCGTTCGGCCGGCAAAGTCAACTGGTCCCCACTTGACACCTCATAATAAAATTAAGTATACGCCACTCGAGCCGAACGATAGGAGCAGCCCGGCCCCAGGACCTCCGTCCTTAGCAGCACTGTGTTGTTATTTATGCGCTCGCCAGGATGCCAGGACGACGCGCGGAGAGCACAGCGTGCAGTCGTCCTTCTTTGAAGTTTATTTGCGTATTTCAAGTGCGCCTGCCGCTCATTTCAATTTTCCAAGGGCGCCCATGGTTGTTTTGCTCCTGCTGTAGTTGTCCTGATGATGTTTATGGTGCCGCTGTTGTTCCTGCTGCCGCTGGCAATTGTTTAACTAGTTGGTGTCAGTTATAATGAATTTTAAATTAAGTTGTTATTGCTGTGGGGCGGGCATTAGGCGATCCTTCGGCAGCAGAGGCAGTTTATTTGCATAATAAAGGACACGACACGGACTAATGTTAATTAAATTGCAGCAGACAACAACTAGGTTTTGGGCATTTTAATTAAAAGCGCAAGCCGACAGATCGCTCAAATATTTAAATTCGATTCGGTCCAGCCCCAAGATTTGCAGGGGATATTGTCAAGAGCTCCGCCTAATTCCACTGAATCAATATCAACACTAATTGCTCGGAAGGCCAGAGGCCAAATATTTACTTATTCATATCGCTGTGGAACATCTGTCTTGGCCAAAATTGAAAACCATCTCCGCCGCAAATCCGAATCCTTTGATATTCGTAAGTCATACTTTTAGGCGGGCTGCGCAAACAGAAAACCCACTCTCCCTCCTCCACACCGTTTGACTTTATTCCGAGCACTACATTCTGCTTTAATCTACAATCTATTTTGTGTAACAATCTAAGAAGCCAATTCAAAGCATTTCTCTCCTCGTGCAGCAAACTATTTGCATGCCGGCAGCAGCCAGGAGCCAACAGCCAGGACTCCCGTCCGACTCCAGTCCTACTCCGATTAAATCCTTTCAAACGACAACCATATGCAAATGCCAAACAGCCAGGACCACAGGCAACAACAACTTTGTGCATTACTCGGATTGCTGGCCAAGTGAAAAGGAATAGGGGAGGCCTGGAAGGGGTCCTAGCGGGCTGATGGGATGCTGGTTTTTTCGGTCGCTCAGCTCATTTGTTGGTGACCCCACGCAACATGGTGAAGTAGGAGTAGGACGCGTTCAGCAGACTCTGAAACATGGCCAAAGTCATGGGGTAAACGTTGCCAACTCTTATCTGCCGGATGAAATGGAGCGCACCGCACCCGAAATGGGAATGGATTAGAATCAGGGACCCGCAAATGAAATGCATTCATGTCCACCACCCACCTCCAGGGGCCGCTGCGTCTGCATCAGGAAGATCAGGAGGGTTTTGCGAAAATGAATCCTGGCCTCGTACCAGGGCACATTGTACACAGCCTCCGCCACGCGGTTGTTCTGCAAAAAAAAAACACGAAAGTCCTATGGAAATTACTCATATTTCAAGCTTCCAGTGATCACCTCAAGGCTCAGGTCGTTGGCCCGATTGTAGTAAGTGAACAGCACATACAGCATGGTGAAGACGTACATCACAATTGAGATAATTTGGGTGGGAGAAGTTATCTAGGAATAATCAGAATATATTTCTCAGTAGCAAGAGTGCCAAAAGGAACCAAATAAAACTCACAATGTTCAGGCAAAAGAGCAGCGAGCAGATTATCGAGCCAAAGATAATGGCTTCGGCGGCCACAATGTTGGTAACCAGTTCATTGAGTTCTCTCACGTACCTGAATGGAAGGAAGCTTAGCTATTTGGTACTAACTGGAGGAGACTCACCCTCACCCGAATGTGGTAGCGAATGCAGGCGGTCAGCATGCGTAGGCGTAGCTCCTCCGACTGTTCCTTGCCTCCGATCTGATTCAATCTATGAACAAGGATTTGGAGCATCGCTTTGCCAAAGATGGCCATGCCGGCAAAGAGGCTAACAAAGGGCATGTACATCATGGACAGGAGCAGGGGCGTGGGCAGCTGGGCCAAGTACACCACCTCATACACTGGCGTACGGGTCATGTTTACTCCGGGAAGGGCTACGCCAAAGGGATGGGCTGAAGGAAAGTAGATGACATTTTCAAATAGGAGATTCTGTGGAGCTCAGAAGGATTCGGTTATCTAAGAGATGACACTAACCTCTCTCCTCCCTGAACAGAGGCGTCAGTAGAGCCCCGATGATGTCCAGGAAAGAGGCACTCAGATTAAAAATGGCCAGGCGCCGTGCCTCGCGTTCAGCACTCCGCAGGATACCGCGGCCCCGCTCGTCAGTGGACTCCAGAATCGAGTAAAACAGGGTGGACAGTTGGGCAAGGAACTGTTCGAACTGGACGCGCTTGATGATGACCAGCCACGTGCGCATCAGGGCGTTAAAAATGGCCGCGAAGAAGAACATGTTGAGAATGAAGGCGGGCAGGTCACCCCACATGCGCAGCAGATAGAAGAACTGCATCAGATTCATTGCCATCACGGGCAGGACGAAGGCAAACTTGCGCCAATTGCTGGCGCGGGTGGGGTACAGCACGGCCAGGTAGCGCCACATCCGCACGTTGATGCTCACCAGGCCAATGTCCTCGATTGCCATTTCTGCTTAGTTGTACTTACTCCAATTCCAATTCCGATTCCTATTCCGATTCCCCGGCAGATCCACTTCAAACTGTGCCGCAATGTGCTGAGCAAATGTCTTTTATTTCGCGCCAATTGCCGCCCTCCATCGAGGAAGGCAATCTCTGTGGTGGCAGTTGACAATATAAATGGGATTAGGAAAGAAGAGGGGGACTGGTAGTGGTGGTTCTGGGACTGAAAATGGGAGTGAGACTGGAAACTGAAGCCATTTGGCAATCGTCGTTGCGTAGTCTATAATTTAGCTAATTGGCCAATGATGAGTGTAATGTAATTGGATTGCGAGTCCCATTCCAATTCGATCTTAGGCCGAGCAGATGGAAGAGCCTCACGGAGATATTAGCATTAAAACTGTCATTAAAGATATGTATAATTTAGCTATTCAATCCGTCAAGGTAACAAGATAATTTCTAGACACTTGCCATGTTAATTATCATGTCTGGGAGCCCCCTTATGGCCTAATATTTAATACTTAAATTTACAAAGATTAACATTTAGTTTTCATAATTAAAATTTAAAAAAACTGGTGTCTTGACATTTCCTTAAACTTTGTTTTAAAATGTAACAAAAGAAAATGTACACTGGATTTGACACTTTAAACATATATCTTAAATTGATTTCAAAATTCAAGGGATTTCAGAGGCATATTAATTAAAATTTGTCTTACAATTGAACCGAAATATTATAGAATATTTGCATGTACATATAAGCTTTAAAAAATCGTTATAAAAGTCCTTTTCTTTTGACTTGTAGTAACAATAATAAAATTTTACCTTTCCCGAGTTCCTTTCTTCTATAAAAGGAAACCCAGAGCTGATTACTTTAATATATTCCCATTGAAATCAAGCTCATTCTGTGGCAAAATGTAAATCCCCATTTAATTTGGCCATCGATTCTGCCACACTCCTCCGAGCCCACCCCGGAAATCCCCACCCGAAACGGTCTTCCATGGTCCGTCGCACAGGCAGTCAAAAAGCCAACGAGCCGCTAACGTGGCCAGTCAGACACTAGGGAAACGGGAAGGGGCAAGCTGGGGACAGGTTGGACAGTCTGGAGCGATGGCTGGCATGACTTATTAAACAATAAAACCGGATTATCCGCAAACAACTGGGCAAACATGCCAGAGCCAAATATTTTGCCCTGGCCGCTTATCATGCAAACGCGTAGTCCACGAAGTCCACGAAATCCAGGCAGGAGCAGGAACCGAGTCCAGTTCAGACAACAAAAAAAAAAAAAAACAATATAAAAATCAACAAGCGACCGACTGGCAACATAACATAATTCAGCAACAATGCTGGCTCAGCAAATATGGCGAAGGAATTAAAATGGGCCAGGACAGGCCACCCGGCCAGAAAGGAGTCCAATGCCAATGCCAATGCCAAGCCCATAAAGGCACACATTATGGCCACTTAACCGCGCGTTATGCCGCAAAAAGGCAAAAGGACAAAGCCGAAAGGCAAAGAAGGTTCGGTCCTGGCGGCGTATGCGCAATATTTTGTGCAAACATGCTCGGACCTTTTAGACAGAGAGAGGCAGGGTGGCAAGGGGCGTGCAAATATGCAATGTCAGTTACAGCTGCCCCATTTGGTTGCTCATACGCAGCGTTGCACATAAATCAAAAGGGGCAAACCTTTTGTGCATTCCCCCACAAAGCAACAATAACTACACTGGTAGAAAAGATGAGGAAAAGTTAGGAAATATTCTACATTGTTTTGGTTTGTGTAAGTTCTTTAATTTGTATAAAGAAGTCGTCGGTTTATTGAATAAATAAGATGGTATTTCTCAGAACCAATTAATTTAAATATTTTTCTAAATGCATTACGCTTCTTATTATTCTAGGTTTTATTATGTTTTTAAAATAAATGACCAAACTTTATCTTTACAGATGCATAAACCAACCCTTAAGCTAAAATAAGCCACACCAGGATTGTCTGATTTGAGCTATTTTCTTCACTAATTGATTTAAAACCTTTCTCTCAGTGCTCTCACTCTCGGTGATTACCCTGGCAGTAGCAATTTTCGAAGCACAATTTATTATAAATTAAAATGCTAAACAGGGCAAATGAGGACATTTAATTATCACATGCTAGTGAGGATCTTAGTCGAGCCTTGGGTTAGTCTGGATGCGGTCCATTGCACACAAAGGAAGCCAGACACATCAAAGGGATAGGGCCAGGGCGAAGTGCCTGTTAACCCCATAAACCACACGATGACATTAATAACGGACCCGACACAGGACTGGCATTGGCATTGCCGCAGCCACAGGAGGGAAAGCAATCAGAGGGGCGGGAAATGGTTCTCCGGCGTATCCCTGGCAGCCGGTATAAAATTAATATCGAGTAATTAACAGGGCAGGAAGTTTTAGGGGCTGTGATTTAAGCCCCTCTCGATACACTCAATTGGATGGGCGCGTCAATATTGACTTTGCCACATTCTCACTGCCATTTTCTAAGCCTCACTTAGCCAGCTTAAGCAGCTTTTTGCCAATTAGGCAGCTCACTAAGCTATGCCCGGGATTGGCCTTTAAAGTGTGGATATGGACTTCTTTACAGCATCCCCGAGAGTTACTGTGGCATCAGCTGTTGGGGCACTTGGTCTTGGCCCTGGTTACACAAGCAAGCCTAATGCGGCTTAGTTTTTGTTAACGATTCGCAAACAAGTGTGTGTGTGAGTCCACCCCCACGACCAGCACAAAAGCGGAACCAAGTTATATTATTGACTGACTGACTGCCTTGTGTGGGCGCCCACTGTACCCACAAGATGCACAGATGAGTAAGCCGGCCTATGAAAATGAGTATCGTTTGTTTGCGGATAATAAAACATCCGAAAGAATGTTTGCCATCACAAAAGATAACATTTCGGGGATCTCTGAGGGATTCAGCTAATGATAACGGCATCGCATGACGACTCACACAACGGTGGAAGCCCTTGGGAACTCCGGCGATCGAGTGAATAATGCAAGCGCCTTAATAAGCCAATCGAGGTCGAACAATAAGCACCGCTGTATATATATAGCTTTCACTTATCCGAGAGACGCAAAAATACTCTGAAGTAGCTCGAAGATACATTGGATACTGTAAAAAGTATTTGTTATATTTATACTTTAATACTTGGCATTATTACGTTCATCGTTTCTCGGAACTTATTCAGAAATAAATCATGTTGGATGGTTTATATAAATACATAAAATCTGACCTACCTCAGTCGTTTCTCTCGAATCTATATTTAAACGCAGAAAGCAGTGTTCCGGTGATTTCATAGCATGACTTGATAAGATGTGGGCACATGGACTAAATACTTCTAAATTAATGTGTGTTTTTTATCTCAGAGCTTTTCCCAAGGTCGGAGCACATATAGACTCATTATATTCAAACCATTTCCAGATGCATCGAATGGGTAGGCTTTATTTTTTGTTCCCTTTCTCTATTTCACTTATTGAATCATATCGAAGTCACTTTGAGAACAGGAGGAGCTAGGAATATGAAACAAGTATGCCTTTGTGAATCATTAACACCCATTCCATTTCCTAGAGTAAAAAACCTATATGCATTACCATTATATAAGTTTAAAAATGCACTACGCAAAACCACGTCTCTTATCTTTGTTTGGTCGCAAAATAAATCATTTTTATTTAGTCAACTTACAGACTAAGTTCATTGCTTGAGTGAAAACCTGGATGAGTGTTATCCTAAGTAAGGAGATTAAGCGAATAATTACGTACTAAAAGTCTACTTTGGTGCTTGATTGTGCGCTCGCTGAGATTCAGGCAGATTCCGCCGGTCTACGGCAGGTTGCATCCCACCTGGGTGACGACTTTGGCGGCCACATTGGAGGCCATGCGAATGCTTTCGCCCAGCGAACGCTTCTCCAGCCAGGCATGCAAGAAGCCGGCAACGAAGGCATCTCCGGCTCCAGTTGCGTCCACCAGCTCCTCCACCCGCTGTGCCCGATAGTCCTCGAAAGTAATGGGACCCGGAGGAGCCAGCTCCTCCACATAGTTGGTGATCACCTGGACGCCAGCACTGCCGTTCGTCACGAAGATTACCTTGGGGCCACCGCCTTGCAGTAGGTGCTTGGCCAGCTCGTCCACATTTCCAAATCCTCCGGCAGCCTTAGCCAAAGCCTCGAACTCCTGCCGGTTGCCAAAAACAAAGAAGGCCAGGCGGGCTAGCTTCAGCATAGTCTGGGCATTTTCCCGCACTATATAGGGTGCACTGAGATTCAGGGCCAAGCGCCGACGCTCTCTCACCAGGTGCTGCACTATATAGTCGCACACCTCGCTCCTCTGGGGCACAAAGAAGCCCTCCACATACAGGATCTGTTTGCGCTCCACGGGTCGCAGGAAGCTTTGGCCTTCATGGCTAACGGCATGGCTCAAAGTCTGCACCTGGAACTGGGCAGAGGCCCCGATGTTGGCATAGAGCGTGGGGTTATCCTTGTACATCAGGCAGACGCATTGCCCCGTGTGCGCCTCCTCCACGGTCTGCAGTCGCGCCTCGATGCCCCGCTCTCGGAAGATTTGACGTAGCTCCTCGGCGCGCTTGTCTGAGCCCACGGCGCCAAAGAAGAGAGCATCCGTGCCCAGCTGCTTGAGGATGCGGGCTGTGTTGAGGGCCGACCCACCAGGATTCGTGAGACACTGAGAGCTGGAAGTGATTAAAATTGTATTAAAATAAATGTCTTTGGAGGACAGTGCGATAAGTCCATTTCGATGACTTATTAATGTAAATTCAGGATTGTATTAATATCGTATTAGAAGAAAACTAGTGGAAATATGAAGGGAGAATTGCGATAATTATACCAGAAAGTTAACTCCAAGTAAACATCAAATTGAACTGCGCACTTCTGAAGTAGGTAACAACAACGACTTGTAAGAAACTCACCTCTCTGAAGCCTCTGTGGCCAACTGGTTGAGTTTTTCCATATCCAGCTCGCCCTTGGATCCCAGCTCGAGGCCATAACGCTCGAGGAGCTCCGGATCCTCCAGCTTGACTAGCCGGTCCAGAAGAACGTTGCCAAAACAGATTACTTTGCGAGGCCTGAAAAGACGGGGAAACCAGGAAATAATATGAAAAAGCTCAGGCTAGAATGAAGAACTTTCCCCAGTTCGAGCGGGGAACTCACGTGTGGAAAGCCCCTTGCGTGTCATCGTCGCCGGCCTGGGCCCCAAAGATTTTCTCATAGACGTAGCTCAGGTACTCCATTGTATGCAAAAATTAACGCTCAGCCGGGACTTTTCGCGTTCTATTTGCGAGGTGGGAGGTCGCTATGTACGATATAAGGCAGAAACTGCGACTGATCCGATCCGAACAGATGCGATGCTTCCGTCGAACGGCTGAGAACTGAACGCTCGGTCCGGTTTGGTACGCTGCTTTTATCTCGCTCACGTCGTCGTGTTTTTCCCAAGTCTACCCATTTCGGGCAATTAGTTCGTCCAACTTCATTTGGCTTTTGTGTGGCGGCCACTGCGGCTTACAAAGAGTGTTTTTTCATCGCTTTTGTGCCACTTCGCATCGTTCTTTATTTTGTTTCTGTTTTTTTGGCTGACTTCTTTGACTTTGATGTGGACTTTCAAGAGCACCGAGGAGAGCTTTTGGCCTTTAGTCGTGGTGGTTTTTGTTCTTTTTCGACTCCTTCCTTTCGTTGTGTTGTGTAACGGAAATAATGAAAGCAACCCAAAGTTCAACTCGAAATACCATCCACTTATTTGTAATCACTTAATCGTCTGACTTGTGTCAAGTAATTGTTTGGCTGAATTACATAAATTATCTGTTCTAGTTTAATATTGTCAAGTTTGCCAACACTAAATTGCTAACGGGAACAGCTGCTTGTGTTTTTGTTTACAGCCGGAAAAGCTCCACCGGCTTATTTGTTGGAGCACAAGTTTGCAGCGAGGCTTTCAGAGCGGTGGAGCAAGCAAAAGCTTCGACTCAGGGTTGTCATAACACCCCACAGAACTGTAATGACAGTTGGGAATTTGAATGGGTTTGCTTGGGGAATGACCGAGAAATACAAAAGAATTAATAACAAACAAAGGATAATTTAAATAAAAAAAATACTTAATTCTTAGACACTATACTGATACTTATAAACGGTATTTACATATTAAATAATGTTCTCTAGAAAGGAATAAACGCTAAAAATGAACTTATTTAAATTTAAAAAATATATATACATAAATACAACGTTTATTAAAATGATTAAAAATATTTGAAAAAATACTTGGCTACTTTTTAATAGATTTCTATCATTCTTAAGGTATTTAAGAGTTAGCAAGTACCTCTGCTTGCTCTCTGGCTTACCGATACACTATTAATTAATTAGATAATTAATTTAAATAAAATGAACATATTTTATATATTCAAAAATGATTTAACCTTAAAGACATTTAATATAAAGCAACTGGAAATTACTTAATAAATATAAACATTGTGTCTTTAAATATACATACAACCTCCAACATATATTAAACACATTTATTTTTTTTTCTCTTCTCAATATCTTATTTCCACACATGTTTGGGGACTTCCTTTTATTTCACAAGATTCTCCAAAACCGGTTTCATATTTAAGCGCTTATTCTGCACTGCAATTATGTGTACCTCTTACCAAATAAGGCGGCCGAAACATTTCGCCAGGCGACGAAAGTCAATGGCAAACATTTCACAAACTCATTGAGGCAAGATAATGCCTAATGTGCCGGGAAGGTACTTCCCAGCTCAAATCCCCCGATGGAAGTGGAGTGGGGAAAAAGTACCAGAGATCGAAAAATCACAGCCTTGCTAAACTGGGGCTTTCTGGCGGAGAACCATTGTGGATATCAGGGTTTTTCCCAGAGTCAGCAGCAACACAGGGGAAATCCCCCAGCATAGCTGCATCGCATGACTGCCACCAAAAAAGCCGGTTCGGCTGATGCTTGATGCACGTGATGTATGCTTGAACAGCAGCGGTCAAGAAAATAGTACTCAAAAATGTAGATTTTAAATTTTCAAAGTACAATAAAACCTTAATTTATTAAGACCTTGAGATGCACATTAAATATATTATTTTTTCTATGGAAAAAAGGGAATCCTTCTAAAATAATATCCTTCTACTAAGTTTAAGTTTTTAATTATTGCAAATCTTTTTTAAAAATATTATATATAAACAACATTTAAAATATTTTAATAATTATGTCCAAGCTTTGGAGAAAAATTCTCTACTTTATTATAAAATATGTATATAAATTTGTACCACATAATCTGGAAAAGCATAAAATGATGTTCTATAAAACACAATATATTTACCATTGGCCTTTGTCGTAGTTTTATTGTTGACCATACATATTCATGTATGCATGTATGCTCGTGCCGGTAACTGGCGACAGTTGGTGACCAAGTGCAGGTAGGACAGGTGTGGACTTTGGACCGGCTTTCAAAGCCGAGTGCGGCTCAATGCAAACGCTTTTTCGGGGAAACTCTTGAAACCAGTTCGCACTCTCTTTGGGCTTTGACTCACGTCGTCTCTTGACTCTTGGATCGGGCCATTTTAGTGCTATGCTATCGTGACTCAGCAGATGGGCATCCGCATTTATCCATATTCACGCACTGATCATCCATATCCCACTTGCATTTCCACTTGCACCAGACCATGTGTCGAGGGCATGTTGCACATATAACAGGGTGGCATGGTAAGGTGATAGTGCAGCCTGCCTGTACATCGAAAAAGGCTAAAAATATCAGAAATTTATTATAATAGGTATGCGATTGTGACGTCTAGATTGACCTACACGAAAAATCCATATTCTCACGTTTGCTTTAACTGCAGGAAGTCGGGGCATTACACTCTATAAACTCTTGAGAAACCGTCGTACAGGGATTTCAGTTTATTGTGAAATGAATATTTCTGAACATATTTTATTGAAATTTTAAACTTGAAAATGAATTAAAATTTATTAAACTCTCTATCAACAGAATCACCAAAATAAAACTAATAAACTCCGGGGGCAACCTGACCTTTCCAAAGAATGTGCCATGCCCAATCTGGCTTGAAAGCCCCCATTTGGGCAGTTCTCCCCCTGGGGGAATGCTTAGAACAGGTTCATTGGCCACTTTCGAGGCGAATTTGGCGCGCAAATTGTGGTCTGAGTCGACAGTTTCCACTTCTGCTGCACTCCTGCCCTCGCCGTCACCCTCTGATCCAATTGTTTACGACAATTGTTTATGTTTTCAGGGACCGCATAGGTCAGTAATTGGCGGGGAGCTGGATGGGTAGTAAAATTTATTTAAATCTGTTTACATACATATGTCAAATGGGATTTTTCATACTCAACAGTTTTGGCTTTGAAGGGAAGTTCATTGATTTCATATTTTCGCTGTATTATTATTTTTTATTTTGCCAAATTTGAATTTTAACACTTGTTGTTCTCCCCTTTCAGGAAGTTCGTTAAACCTTTGCAGAATATTTGCAATGTTGTGTGAAATTCAATTTCAGTGGGAACAAGTGGGGCGAAATTTTGGGTACAGCTGCTACAGTTGTGAGTTGCATAATTTAATTTGGGTTTTTAATAATGAAAGCATCTGGTTCTGGAGCCGAGTTAGTTTTGTTTTAGATTTTTAATTATTATTTTAATCTATAACAACCATTATATTGTTTGCCTATATACTAGGCCAAAACAACTTATACGCCGTTTCCCTTACTATATTAATTTGTATTATTTTTATACCAAACTTAGTTTGTTAAATTAAAATTTGGGTTCTACTAAAACATCGAGCTACCCTCCCCGAAATGTTATTGTTTTCATTCCTGCTGCTTGTTCAGCAGTTTGTTCAACCCACAAAACGTAAACTACGAGTATCACTCATATCGTTTCGAATACGTGTCTTTGGGCAGGTGCTATTTATAGCTCAGGTGGTCCGACACAATGCAGAGAACCCAAATTCGCCAAATTATGCTTGGCGCATCAAAATAAAATCGATATCGAAAGTAATTAATCACTGTAAATGCATTTTGATGTGGTGAAGTTCGGGGGAAACCGCACCGAATGGCGTAGTTTGCTCAGCGAGGTTCAATTGATAAAATTCGGCAAGAAATCGCAGCTCCCGATATCGACACGTTCACACGTGCTGGCGTAAACGACGGGGAATAAAAATAATAATAATGGAGCAACGCGATAAATTGATTAGCAGCAGCCGCCGTTTTGTTCGGGGGCACTGGGAGTTCGTTTCTGTTTGTCCAAGAGTCTGGGTAAAATCCCAAGAAAAAAAATAAATCGGAAGAGGCACAGTACAGAAATAAAATTACGGTGAATCCATTTCGATTTCGTTAAGTAAGGTCGTTCGTTAATCATACGCCCCTCAGTCCGGCCATCAAGTATACGCCGCGTTGGTCAGACAACTGTGAATTACTCGCCTAGTCAGGACCTGTTGATCACCTGCTGGCAGCTTGCCAATCTTAACCCTTTATGGAAAATAGAATGTTAAATCAAAAACCATTTGCCTTGAAGATTATTTTAAAATTAGCTGATAAGTAGGGTCTTTATTTGTTTAGGGTCAAAATGTCAAAAAAATGTCCATATTCACTTTCGATTAAATAATAATTTTTCTTTTAAAATAAATGTCTGCACAGATGTTTATTTGTATCACCTTGGGTTTAAGAGGGTTAATTGGACCATTCACTAGATTCACACGAAAAGCTCTTAGCGGAAAATTAAGGAAAACCGTTCAAGTGAAATTTATTGTCAGATGCGTAACATTTTGTGCGAAATGCGATGATTAAATTTTGGCTCGCTTCGGACAAAACGTGTTTGCACATGTTTTTTCCAGCGAAAGATAATAATAATTTGGCTCTTAACTTAAGGGAGGCACTTTCACACTTTTTTTTCAATTTAACACAGATATAAAATATGTTGTATATAACACTCACGAGTCTGTGTGTGTGCGTGGGAGAGCCAGTGGAGTTGCACGACCTCGATTAAAAGACGCCGAAAACACAACGAACTGCAGTTGCAACCCATGGAAAGAAACCCCAAGACCCGCTAATTGCCTCCAAATGAACGGAAATCTTTTCGGGCAAAAACATATTCAAAAGAGTGGCAAAAAAAAACCCAATTCGCTGAGCACAGCGGAAAAGAGCGCCGTCGAAGAGCAGGCCCCCACAGCAAAAGCTCTCTGGGGAGCCGCGCTCCCGCGTTTCTGATGAAATTCAGTGGAATTCCGAGGCGGCGGAGAGCGCGGCTATAAAAGCGCTCGCTCGCCAGCTGGCGGCATTCATTGTGAAATTGAAACTCAAAATTGAAAGATCGCGGACGGAACTAAAGCGGAACGCCAAGCGCGGAAAGAATTTCATAATCAAAAGTTAATCGCAAGCCAATCGCAAGCCACGCAAATCAGTGCCAGCCACAAAAAAGTGCGAAAAAGCCAAATACATACAAGCAAGAACAATAAACACAGTAACAGTGTCAAGCCAAGTCGAAGCCAACAGCTCGAAAATTAATCAAAAACCAAACCACACAAACCCCCTGGAATACAACAACAAGATGGTCGTCGAGGATACCTGCACCATGCACCAACTGGACCGCGAGCTCGAACTGGAGCTGAACATCGATCTGGCCATGGAGTGCGCCCCCATCGGACGCACCGTGAAGGCCGCCCTGCGCCGGGCTCATAGCGAGTCCCGCGTTATTGTGGGCCTGTCTGCCGCTATCAACGTGCTCTCCAAGTCGCCGGAGGGCTCGCTCTTCTGCCTGATGGCCGTGCCCAAGGACGGAGACTCTGCCACCCACATGCACGAGGTGCTGCTGGAGGCCTTCTGCTACGAGAACGACATCTATGTGATCAAAGTGGACGACGCCACCAAGCTGAGCCGCATTCTCGGTCAGGAGACCATCGAGTCGTGCTGCCTGGTCCAAAAGGTCTGGGACTCCGCCGACTGTGCCGACGAGGAGCAGCTGACCAAGGCCGAGAGCCAGCTGGTCGACTACTGCGAGGCCCACTGGGACGCCCCCCAGCATCCCATTGTCCAGCTGCCCGCCGTGTAGACGCCTACGTCGCCGCCGCCTTCAATTGAACAGGCCCCGAGCACAGTGGGCCAGCCGAGGTTAAAACCAGCTAAAAATCAACGAGGAGCAACCAGTATCCAGAAACCAGTTGCTGGGGTTGATGCACCCGAACGTCTTGGACAGTTCCCGACGGGAAACCGACGATGAGGGGTCGCCCCGTATATACATATATGTATAGGATATATATAGTGTGTGCCCTGCCTAACGGTACGCATAGAGGGAGGAGCAGCGCCTTGGCGGATAATCGAAACTGAAAGGCAACCTTCGGGTTGTGGAACCTGCAGTCGAGATACCCGCGGAAGTCGCACACAGACACCCAACACCAACACCATACAGCATCGCACACACACACACAGGGCGCGTGACCAGCTGCCGCCTGACACACACACTTACGTATACGCAATATGCCTTTGTATAATTTGTTCGCCTTAAGCGACGCGCAAATTTGCTGATAATGACAATTATTCTGTACGCCGTAAATTGTAAATTACCCCTTAGAGGAGAGCAGCGAAGTACGCCGGAATTGCGTGTAGCATTTAAAGTTTTCGTTATGTTAGCTTTTCCCAAGTCAAAAAGAAAAACAAAAAAAAAACATAAAAAATTGTTATTTAATTTTAAGTTAAAAATTAAATTTTAAAGATTTTTTTGCATCAAAAAAATACCACAAAATAAAAATCTATGAAAAAAAAAAAAACAAACTTTCTCTGTCTTGTTATTTATCCAACCATTGCAGCCATCGCTCTTTTAGCAATTCTTCTTTGACGTCAATTGGGGCAAATCCCTCGGATATGGAACTGCAGCCGACTCATCAATCTTTGCATAACTGGCACAAAAACAAAACAACAAAGCTCCGGGTTTCCCCGGCAAGCGTGCCCTGCATATATATGTATATGGGTCGCTTATCAGCGGAGTTCTCGGAACCTGGGACCCGCAAAACTGGAAAAAAAAAGAGTCTGAATTCGGGACTAATAGGGACCCCAAGCTTTCTGTTTCATAAGATCCCAGTGTGTGCCCAATCTTTGCATGCAATTCTATTCACTTATTAGGTAATCTCTTGCCGGTACGATAACAGGTGTGAATTCCCTCAGTTTACCATCTAATTTGCTACAATCAGTGATCAGCGCAAAGGTACTTAAAATTATAGGTCATGCTTATGCAGAGCAAAATAAAAATCGTTGTTAAAATTGTCCCACATGGTGAAATGAAGTATCTGGCGTCTAAATGGGTGTTATAAAAATCATATAACATTTACACTGTCAATTAATAGTAAATAAACCAGAAACGCTTGATAATTTTCAATGGAACAAACAAATAGTATTTATTTTTAGGACTTCCTAAATAATAATTGCAGACTTAAACTTGCCAAACTCGATATCGCCGTAACCAGTTATCGGTGAGCGTATATTCAATGTGCTAACTCTATAAAAATTAAAACAAATAGAAACTACAGATATACTAGCTCTAAAGACTTGCCTCAATGTTAAAGTTAAAGTGTAAAATAATCAAAAGTTAATTGAATTAAGAGACCAAAAGGCAAATTCAATAATCAATACACGCCCATCCTGACCACATTATATCGGAACACGTCCTCCATCAGGGCAATTGACTTAACTATGTTGGCCAGACGGATGTTAATCAACGCCAGACATCGCACAATGTCAGTTTAATGGACGAACTGATCTAAAAGAGACAAAAGATAGCTCTGCGAACTGGTGAGAGGAGCATGCGGCTTGGTCGTGCCGTGGGAAAATCACTGGAAAAAAGCTTGCCACTGATTAGGACTATTAACATGGAACTTTTAATGGTCAAGACATAGGTCAGTTCGGCGGAATGTCTGGACACGATTTTTTGTTGGGAAAAAGACGCATAGAAACTTTCCACATTGAAGAGAACAATTAGAAATCGATTTTAGTAGAAATTAATTATGCGAATAAGAATGTTGTTTATGCTGATCAAGGGGCTTTCAGCAAAATTGCTTTAACCGTTTCCAAAGGCAAACATATAATATTTTTAATATTCTCATTGAAAAATAAAACCTGAAGAGGAAAGTTTAATTCGAGTCAACTACAAATCGTCTTGTTTAATTTAGAAAATCGGGACGAATATAGTTTGGTCCTTCGAGCCGGATGAGAATATTAAAAAGGAATCCATTTAACAATAACCAAAAGTAAATTGTTAAAAATGTGAAAATAAATAGAAATTTAAAATGAATATACATCTTTTATTTGTAAAAAAATTAAATAATAATTTTAAAATACAAAATATCTTTTAATAGTTAATCAAAAAGAGATCAGAACGTTCATGTGGCAGGGGAATATATTATGTATAATAATAATTAATTATATAGCAAAATCATGTGTTTGTTTTGCCACCTGGCATTAAATGGATCACGAAAGCTGATCACACAAACTACGCTTTGGATGCGCCTTTGGGTTGCACAATAGGTGAGCCAAAAGCCAGTTTGAGGCGGCTTTTCAGGTCCCTATCGATTATGCCCCCTTAATTAGCGCCCCAACTATTGTCCCAGCAGATTAGAACAAATGTGTCTGGGAGCGTTTATATGGGCTAATTATCGGGTGTGCGACCAGAGCGGGTGAGCTGCTATCCGCACAGATGTTATAGAGGCGTTACCCCGTTAATCATCGTCTGTACTTTACCCGCCACCTCGCATCCAGCGTGAATTCCAAAGAACTTGCCGTGTACCCAATGCCGACTCCAATCCAATCCAATCCGGGCCAGTCATGGCGCGTTGAGTAATGCCATGCGGCCGTTGACTGAACAATTGAAGTCGGCTTTGTGCGCTTGGCTTTCGCCTCCGAATCCGAATCCGAATGCTAAGGGGGAAGTTTATTGTTTTTGGCGACATGCAAATGCGATCGCCAAGCTTTGCACCCTGATCGCTGCTTCATATTTGCCCATTTACAGAATTGGCCAAAGAGCGTGACTTGGCGAGATTCCGAAGGCAGACTGGGACTGGACTGGGCCGAGTGCAAACTCCAGCGATTCAGAGATTCACCTCCGGCGGCGATGTCGTCGAAGGTAAATATGATTCATATTGAACGGTGCTAGCCCCGGCCAGCTGGAAATTAGCATAATTCTCAATGCGAGGCGTACGTCAGATGCCGCTCGGAATACCCCCGGGTACAGATACAGATACAGATACATTTACAACCTGTTGCTGGCAAACTAGTTTTGGGTCCGCGCGACAAAGTCGAGTTGTCTCAGCCGACCCGCTCAATTGCCGTTCATGTGATTGGCATGAGCGCGTGCTACAGGCCCTGCGTGAAAAGTCCCGCCCCTATAGCCCATTGGGGGTCACTTCTTCGGAAGATAAGGTGTCAGTCTTGGAAGATTTCGTTATTGAGAAGCCGCCATTAATCGAATTACATAAAACGTGTATTTGCCCCGAATCGGAGGCAAACATGTTGACTTCAGCTCAGATTGAAAACACAAAATATTATTATTATTATTAAGTGTATTTACGTTGAAGCTGCGATTCTGGCGAACATTAAAATGCTCGGATTTCCCCGTAAGAGCTCAGCCGCTTATCACTGCCCTGAGCTCCAGTCCGTCGGATTATGCGGCGTAGAATTATCAGCCGGGACTTACGGAGAACCGTACTGCGCATGGGATACGCAGCTGGGACCTCGGATATAAATACATGACATTTAGCAGTGGAAATCTCCAGTCCAGCACTGATAACCGGCCAGAATTTCCGCACTTTACCAGTAGTAATCATATCAAATAGTCCGATATTTGTTTACTATAAATGCCCCCACAATCAATTGATCGTTGTGTGATTTCCCTGCAGGGAAATCAGGGCTTGTCGACTTATGAATGAATTTCGTCGCTGAAAACGGGTTTTTTTTAAATGGGGAAATTTTACAATTGCCGGGGGATGCCGGCATGCAAATAAAGACTTTAGCCAGCCACTCTAAACACTTTATGATGGCTATTGCACAATCGCAGCGAAGGAATATTAAGCATGATTCCGCACAATCTTGTGTGGGCTTGGCGAGCTGATAAGAGGTCCAAGATTGCGGAGCCACGCTTCCCGCGGTTCCAGTAATTTTGAGTAATTGGGTTTGCTGGGATTTCAATATTTACGTTTTCCCCGAAGCACGTGCCCCGCAAATGAGATTGCCTTTTATGGTTCCAGAGAAAGTAGCCGAGCAAATAGCGGGAAGTCTGCTTGGGCTGGGGGATTTTTAATGAAAACGTTATCAACTGGCTTTGGCCCTGGCCCTGGCCCTGGCCCCCAAACATTATAATTTCCAAGTAATTTGGTCTTAGCTTGAAACAAGTCTTTGGATTAAGTGACCCACTGAGGTGTCCAGACGGTTATTTCACACCCAAACCGGTTCGCTCTGGTTCCTCACATGATCTGCGTGCTGCCGCAGGAGCATATCGCACTTTTCGGTGGCAAAACTAATCGGAAAGTCAAACATAGTGCCCTATAACAGTTAAATAAAAGCGGGCGTAAAACGCAATTGCACTTGCCGATACGCCACACCCCCATTAGCCCCCCGCCCCAGCGACGGCGGGTTAAATATTTGCACAAACAAGTCCGTGCGAAATTAGCGCCACAATTATAATTGAGAGCGAAATAGACAGGTACGGTCGAACTCCAATATTTAATTGCCGTTTATCGCCACCATAAAGCAACTTTGATAGCGCTCTCCGCTTGAGAGCTCTCACTGATATGGCTCTGGCCATATCTTTTATATGCAGAGAGGAATTAACGCCAGGGCGTTGAATTTCACAAGAACCCACCATTGTGATCCCTCTCTTTTGGGGCACTATTTTTACACCTAAGAAAATATAATGAAATATAGTTTTCTCAGGACTTTTAAGTCCTAAAAAACCGGTACTTGATTGTTTTTATCAAAGACTTGTTTGTTTGCCGGAACTAATCAGTCTACTAATTTTTGGTAAGCAATATACAAATTAAGCAACAGATTTATTATATATGTATATACATATATTTTGTTGATTAACAACAATTTATTGATGTGTTATTATTATTTTCAAGTATCGTTACAAGTTGAGTCCCGATAGAGGTAGGCAAAGAAATTTGCTAACGTACGACTAGGGGCTTTAGGCCCTTCTATGAGGTGGATAGAGATCACATATTATTAAAAAATCTAAAGTAAAGTAGCTATAACTAAATTAATAACCAAGTAACTTTAGCTGCAAATATAAAATATTTCAGAATTGATTATGATTATAATTGTGTCATCCTGTTTGGCAAGCAACTGTCACTAGGATATTAAAAATAAATAATATTTCCCTTTTAGGCATCCTTATGTTTCAGTGTACTCTGAGTACTCCCCTTAAACGCGTGCCGTGGCGAGTGAAACCGATTAGATTATTGGCGGGGGATCTCCGACCGAACGACCGAGTGACTGATTGGAGGGCAAGTTCGCCCGCTGGGGCGATACGTCCGACGACATGCTCGAGCACGTTTCGGTTCGATAAGCGCTGCACCTTGCATACCTGGCGGTCTTTGAGGCCACATGTCCTCCGCCAGTGTCTCCGCCTCCATCTCCATCTTCACCTGCTTACGCAAGTTGTGCCGCAATCCGGGGCCCAGCGTGTCGCCGGTACCGTTACTGCAACCACCCAGCACCCACCACCCACCGAGCAGCTGCGACAACCTGCGTCAATGTCGTAAAACTTTCTCACGTAAGTCAAAAAGCGAGAGTCCCGCTATCTTGTCAGAATCGCCGAATCCCGGCTTATCCTTTATGGCCACTGCAGCTCAGAGAGATGTATAAATACGAATTTATGGCGGCGTAAAAAATGATTTTTAACGATCGCCAGTGGGCGTAATGAAGTTATCGCTTGATCGCCGATCCGACAAACAAAAACATTCAAACAATTCAAAAATTTGCGCTGCCAAGATCAAGGGGCCGTGTGCCGCCCACCTGCCACGCCCACAGCCTGGATAATGGACAGCACCAGCACAGTGTCTATAAATATGCGCTTGTATGTGTTCGTATCAATGCTGCCAAACAAACGGTGACGAAAGCAAAAATGTCTTTGTGACGTCAATGCCGAAGTATCACATGGTCTTAGTTCTGCGAGGGCGATAAATTCGGGTAATTTCTTTTGTTGCGGGGCAACAGCGGTACGAGTCTGACGGATTGACCCAGTAGCTCTATAGATATGGTTAAACATACATATATGTATCTTGAAGATATTTCAGGCGGTAAACAAGAATTACATACGTACTCGCGGGGAAGCTTTTTTCCCCAGACATCGGTTTATACGATTATATTTCTAAGAATATTTCGATTTATTTCAGAATATCCGGTAGGGAGGATATGTTTTGCTTATGTTAATGCATTTAGATATTTTAGGATCCAGTAGATTAATCTACTAAAATACATTACTG
>JAEIIL010027566.1:0-11079 GCA_018905715.1 Drosophila lini
TCATTCACCGCGTCTATCTAGTTCGCGATTCGTGCCGTACGTCACACGGCTGCGCCCCTCTGTCGGTTGGGCGGGAGGTGGAAGCGGGACCCGCGCGAAAAAAAAAAAAAAGATATGTCGTTACCACTGCAGGAATTAATAAGAAGTTTGCTCCCAAGTAGCGTGGGCCTTATAAGATAAGCCGTGTGTTCGATAATAATAGATACGGAGTCTTTGATATTGATGATTGCCAGTTAACGCAAATGCCATTTAAAGGTGTTTTAGAACCTGCTAGACTTAAGCCTTGGATAAGTAATGTTAATGAAACTGTTGCCCTTCGTTTATAAAGATCGTGGTCGATCTGTAGTCAGGTCGGCCGAATGTAAATAGTTTAAATATAGTATAAACTAGATAAGGTAACACTAGGAAACTATCATATGTAGATATCGATAAGAACATAAGCACTCGATATATTGTTATCGACAATGTACGATCGAGAGGAGTACGATCACTAATAAAACGAGCACGAGTAAAAGAGGACGTGAAAAATAAGAAAATAAAGAGTTTTACAACTGTTACAATTTTTATAAGTGAATTTACAATCGCTTCTTCACTTGATTCATATGTAATTTTTTTTCTTTTTTACAACTTTTGATCAAATGCTCCCTTCGTTGTCGCATTCTTTGAAGATTTCAGCATGTTTTGTTGTCAAATGCCGTTTCAAATTTGTGGAATGACTTCCTTTAGGTTTTTCTCCGCACACTTTCCACTCTGATTTGTTCTCTAAAGTATTGAACTTATAGAATTGATGAACTTTTTTATTAGCTTTACGTCCCATTTTAATACCTTTATGCACTGCTCTCGCGAAATTCATAAAGCATTCATTCTCCCCTTCGCGAGAAAGTAGTACCACCAGTTATTTTTAATATATTATTTATTTCTAGTTTTTGTATGGTACTTAATATACAACATTGAATACAAAAAAAAAAGGCTTTTTGACTCTACGCTCGAGAGCAAACTTACCATGAATGAGCAAAGCAAAGCAACAACAGAAAAAAATGCTTGTCAGCTGATCGCAAGCAAAGTTTGTACAAAAGCAATTCAATCGGCTGCTCTTAGGATCATCGCTCTAAACCATTATATTGCTAGGAAAATAACAGTTTTTTGCGATCGCCCGAATCGGTCAACAGTTATTTGCGATCAATGGAACGTTCCCCGTGGAACGCCTGCAGATGAATTGAACACTTGCCTGAAGGCATAAACTTTATGGAATAACGTAAAAACATTATCGTTTACCACTAATATGAGAGTTTACCTTCAAAATAATAAAAGTGCACAATTTTCTAAACATTTGTTAGCTGTTGGAAATGGAAAAGTCCGAGTTGATGCGATATCTGGATTAATTACTCTTAACAACGACTTTTGCCGATTTGTAGACTCTCAATTAGCTCTTACTCAAAATGTTTTCCCAAACATTAGTGAGAATTATCAGAATTATGGTTGGTTAAGTCAACGAGCAATTCTTGGCGCAAAGATAATGATGTACACGCACTGAATCTTACCATTCAATCAAAAATTGCTGCGGATTTGGTGACATACAAATCCGTTGAATCCAAATCCCAATGATGTAGTAAATAATCCATCGGAGTTTTTGGAACTCTCTGGAGTTACCAGAATTTCCACCTCATAACTTGCAACTCAAAGTTGGTTAAGTTATTATGATATTGCTTAATTTAATCCACTTTGCAATGGTAATCGACTTTCAGTGAAAAGACATATGCCTAATTTAATTAAGGCATCCAATATTAACGGAAAGTACGCAGGTGTACATATGCATTCCTTGAATACCAATGACTCCGACTGATTCTACCGATCTGACCGTTCGACTTCAAACGATTGTAATTTCCAGTTCACCTTCCGTTTGCAATGACAATTAACAGGTCGCAAGGCCAATCGCTTAGTGTTTGCGGGATAAATTTAGAAAATCATTGTTTTTCACATGGGCAGTTATCCGCTTTGTTTGTGTTAACGTAGGACCAAAAAACAAAAAATGTGGTTTACCAAAGAGCACTTCAATGAAACGGATACTTTGCTGAAGGTGGCGAAACGGAGTTCGCCGGGTTTGCTAGTTCCCTCTATTTAAAGATTATTTCCACCTACCCGTAAGAGCTCTCCAGGGGTCTCAAAGGGGAAAACATATTGTAGCGAATCACGGCCGCGAATAGGGGTGCCGGCCGAGTACTCTACGGAAAGCCGAGCGGAACTTTTGTTTATAGGTGTGGCTGCCAAGAACTCGGCGGTGCCAACTTCCCCGTCTTAGCCTCGCAATGATCACACGCGTATTTCTGGGTGATTTTGTAACCATTTCTGTATTTTCGCTAATCCGGCGTGTTGTTTGCGGAAAACGGGCTTAAGAAGAAGAGAGTCAGAGAGACCAGGCATCCTGGCTGTCAAGTTATCGGAATTGCGCAGCTTATCTCGTTTAGAGATCCGAGCCGTTAAAACTCATTATCGCGTAGCCGCTCGCGCTGCAAACGGGCTTGAGGATAAAAAGCTCTTATGGGCGGCTTTCATTACATTACCCCCTTCTCAGACTCGGTACACGTATCTCGTACACTAGGTCAGAGTGACGCCGGATGCCGGTCCAATCCAATCAGATTGTAGCTTAGGGCATCGTCCCACCCGCCGGGCGGGGGAGTAGATCCAAACATCTTCTCCAACGACGAACTCTACGGGATGCGATCGCAGATCGTAGCGAAGCAACAAGCCGTTGGCGGCTGCAATTAAGTGATGTCGTCCGATCTGCTGCTTTGCCGAAGGCGGTCCTGCAATTTTTCCACGAACTCCGGATAACTTTCCGGGGGTGGTCGACCATACAGCAGTTCGCTCGGTTGTCGGAGCTCGCGTCCCAGCATCAGTAGCGACGGTGAGAATTCCGTTGCCTCATGTGGGACCGATCGATAGGCCCACAGAGCTAGCAGCAAAAGTTGGTCCCAATCACGGCGACGAATTTTGCCAAGTAGTTCAGGAGGGTTCGCTTAAACCTTTCGACCATCCCGTCCGATTGAGGGTGCAACGGCGTAGTACGAGTCTTTTCCACGTCGAGCAGGCGCAGGCAAGTTTGGAATACTTCCGACTCAAAGTTAGGGCCTTGATCAGAGTGAAGGATAAAGGGGGCACCAAAGCGGCAGAACCCTTCTTGGACGAGGGTTCGGGCTACTGTTTTGGCGGTCTGATTGGTCAGAGCGATGCATTCCGGCCACTTTGTGAAGTAGCACATCACTACCGCGATGTAGCGATTCCCGAGCGCGGTAGTAGGCAGGGGCCCCAGGATGTCAATTGCAAGCTGTTCGAATGGCGGGTCCAGGACTTTGGGTTGCAATTGGCCTACCGTACGGCGAGTAGGTCCTCTTCTGGCATTGCATTCGGTGCAGCGGGCACACCTAAGGGCTACGTCGGCGGTTTGTCCGATGCAAAAGCAGCGTTTCTTTAGCTTGCCGACTGTCTTTTTGATCCCAAAGTGTCCACCGATCGTAAACTTACGGGCGCTGCGGATGGCTTCTTCTTGAAGAGAGCGGGGTACCACCAGGGCTGGGTCCGCAGATTTGGTTTTAATCATCAACAGGCCTTTGTCCATGTTCAAACAAATGCCAATACGCTTTCACCTCAGTGCTTTCACTCCATGTGGTCGATTTACTCGGTCGCTCTCCTTTTTCCAGCCAGTGCAGGACCAATGCTAGAGTTGGGTCCTTGTCCTGGCTGCTAGCTAGGTCGATGGGTTGAGTTTGTTGGAACATGATCTCGTGGCCGTCGTTTTGTTCCGCTTTGGTGCATACGCGGCACTCGCCACAAGGCCGACGAGACAAAGCGTCGGCGTTTACATGCTGCTTCCCACTGCGGTGCTGGATATCCATGTTGTACTGTTGAAGACGCTCAGTCCAGCGAGCTAGTTGTTCTTCAGGTTCCCGAAAGTTGAACAGCTATCGGAGGCACGAGTGGTCCGTGCGTAGAAGAAATTTCCAGCCATATATGTAGTGGTGAAAATGTTTCGTGGACAGAACAACTGCTAGCAGCTGTGTTGTGAGGTTGACTTTAAGCGCATTGAAGGCGTCGTCAGCCGCTGATCACCATGTAGTTAGTTAGTTCCGTTAGTTCCGTTAGTTCGTGGAGAGGGCGCGCGGTCGTGGCAAAGTCTGGGATAAACTTGCGGTAGTAAGAACATAGTCCCACAAAGGAGCGCACTTCCTTTTTATTCCGAGGTGGTGGTTATTCAACGACTTTTCGAATCTTCTCCGGACACGCAGTTAGGCCCTTTCGGCTAACAATATGGACCAGGTAATTAACCTCGGTTCGAAAGAAATGGCATTTGCGAGGACTCAGCTTCAGCTCTTCGCTCTGCAATCTATCGAAGACTTGATGCAAGTGGTCCAGATGATCTTCGGCTATACGAGAGTGTACGATGATGTCGTCGAGATAAACCGGAGTAGACTTCCAATTTGGGCCGGAGAATAAACCATCCATCAATCTCTCAAATGTAGCTGGCGCGTTGGTGAGGCCAAACGGCATTACGTTGAGTTCAAATAGACCAGCTTCACACGTAAAAGCCGTCTTAGGTCTGGAGTTTTCGTCCATCTCCACCTGCCAGTAGCCGCTCTAGAGATCCATCGTCGAAAACCAGCAGACACCGTGCATAGTGGTTAAGATGTCCTCTATCCTCGGTAGCGGATACGAGTCCTTGACAGTGATGTCGTTATGGCGTCGATAATCCACACAGAACCGGGTGGAACCGTCCTTCTTCTTGACCAGGACGATCGGTGAGGCCCACGGACTGGTGGATGTGCGAATCACGCACTTAAGCTGCATGTCGGCGACGAGCTGTTCCACCTCGCCCTTCTTGGCCAGCACTAGACGACGCATGGGCTGTTTAATAGGCCTCGATTGACCCGTATCTATGAAATGCCGGGTAATATCGTCGTCGTCGCTCTGAGCAAATACTCTATGGAAGCGGTCCACCAGTGCCGTCCACTTAGAATGAAGGCAGACGGGCAAATCCGGCGGCACTTCTACATCGGGGAACGTGTTGGCCTCGTATACCTCCTGGCTAGGAGCAGTTACGAGCAGCTCTACCGGTTCCACTTGTCCCACTATCGTTCGCGCTATTTGCGAAGGGCGGCGGTCCCAAGGCGATCTCGGTGGGTGGCGGCTCCTGGAACGGATGTGAACTGGCGGCCTGCACTTCCCTTGCAGGGGTTCCCGTTCCGGCTGCTTCTTGGGTGCTCAAAAGGCTACTCAGCCGGCCCACTGTGGCGGCGTCCCAGATCGCTGCAAATTCTACCTCCTGAGACGAATCGGCACTCTCTTCGGGCGGCGACTCTGAGAACAGGGGGCCAAGACGGCTTCGACTCCACTGGGAGGAAGACTCTGTCGGGCGCTCGGTTGCTCTCCGAGCGGCGGCGGCGAGAACAAGGGGGCCAGGACGGTTTCGACTCCACTGGGAGGTAGACTCTGTCGGGCACCAGGTTGCTCGGTGGGCGACGGCTTTGCTTCGAGGTGTTGCGTAGGGTCGCAGAGGTGGGAACCTGCTCCAGTAATCTGCGATTGAAACGTGCGGCGGTTATTTGGCTGCCGGTGAGGAATGGGAGGAGTGAGCACAGGCTCCCTGGGGCTGTCGGTGTTGGCTGTCCACCCCCGCCCCGAGAGGCTGACGGCAGCTACTTTCCCGAGGACGACACGGAATTCCTGGAGGAGTCCAGGCCAGACGCGTTATTTCGTCGGGAGCCTCTGTTTCCTCTCCGGGGTGCGCCGACGGGATCGTCTGGGTCCACGGCAGGGACCGTCATCACGGCGGCGGCTGGGCGTCGTCGACACTGGGCTTCGATGCGGCAGGCCATGTCGAGGGCATCTGTCAGCGAACGCGGATTGCTTCTGATGATCGCAACCTGATATCCGGTCTCTCAGATCCCGTCGATGAAGCGTTGCACGATGATGCTGGTGTAAGTCGCAGCCGGTAACTCGCCTAACACGCATTTGCCCAAGAGTTCCAGCTCCATGGCAAAGTCCTCGAACGCCTCGGGGTCCTTGTATGCGATTATGAAAGTCGTGATAGCCAGCATGCTTGCTGGTCGTGAAATACTCGCGCATAGCAGCCGATGGGGCCTCATACGATTGGAGGGTGGCTTCTAGGAGGGTGGCGTGAAAACGCTGGGCACGCCCCCAAAGACTCGTGGACAATTTCCTGCATTTCTTCTTTTCTTACCAATGGTACTCCTTGGCCATGTCGTCCAGAAGGCGCTGAAACTCCGGCCAGGGACGGGAGCCGTCGAATGTGGGCGGCAGTTCCACGTCCGACACCTCAAGAATTCCCCAATGTGAGGTTAGGTCGCATGCTGGTGGCGGCGCAGTGTTGGCGCGGCTCCAGGCCCGGTGTCCATCCTTCGGGAATACACCTGCCGCGCCTGTCCAGAGACCGCATTGGGTGATTCAGCGAAGCGCGGGGTGCTGGCGGAATGCAGGTCGCTTCCTGCATGTGTCGCGCAGCCGCGACTGCGCGCGGGCTGCTCTCCGTTGTTTCTGGAGCGGTCGCCCAGCATAGTCCTTTCGAAAGTAGCCCACATCTGCTCGAACTTCTGCTCCAGCTTTAGGTTGAGCGACTGATCGAGGGCCTCCACTTTTCTCTCGATCAGCCGGAATGAGCGATCTCGCGGTTCTTCTTGGTTATGCCCTTCAGCGGAGGCTTGACGGCGGTGGCGAGCGGAATTCTTTGGCATTTCCGTAGGTCAGGGTTTTCGCAAACCCTAGGGTCCCCACACCTGACACCAATGTAGCGAATCTCGGCCGCGAATAGGGGTGACGATCGAGTACTCTACGGAAAGCCGAGCGAAAGTTTTGTTTATAGGTGTGGCTGCCAAGAACTCGGCGGTGCCAACTTCCCCGTCTAAGCCTCGCAATGATCACTCGCGTACTTCTGGGTGATTTTGAAACCTTTTCTTTATTTTTGCTAATCCGGCGTGTTGATTTCGCGGAAAACGGGCTTAAGAAGAATAAAATCAGAGAGACCAGACATCCTGGCTGTCAAGTTATCGGAATTGCGCAGCTAAGCTCGTTTTGAGATCCGAGCCGTCAAGGTATAAGTTTTTGCCGTTCCGAATTTTCGCATTTTGGACCGGCATCATAGTGCATCTAAATTTAACCACTGTTTGTTGGCGATAGTTAGGCGATAGTTAGGCGATAGTTTTCCGGTGCAACTCCGATTTCTTCTTCTTAACCGTGAAAACTTGCCCATTCACTAAGAAAATGAAAACAAAGTTGGCGATGAGCAAATGAAATATGGAATTAAAAATGTGTTGCCAAAGCTACAAGCATGATAGAATTATATCTATCATGGCTACAAGCATGCCCAAAATAGTATGTGACGCGTGTACGATATAGTAAGACATTGAATAAAATAGGAAAACTTAGTGACAGGAAATGGATCGGCGACATAATAGAATAAAATAGGAAACGTAGCGACATAGGAAATTAATCGGCGACAGAATGGAAATATTTGAAGTGAATGCGCACGCGCGCCACGGATCGCTGAGGGTCACACTGGACCAAACGGAGGCTGGCCATACTATTTGGACAAATCCCGCACACGCCTCTGGCCACACTGAAGCCTCGCCAGGGCCTATATAAAGTGGGCCCCGACACTGGAGAAATCACTTAGCCGCCGACTGCGATTGGGTCGAGTTAACCTCCCCTGTAGTTAGCAGCGAAGTCACTTTTTGGGAACCCAGGTTCCTATTAATAAATCGTAGTTAGAATCTCTCTGCTGACTTTCAAGTCCGATCTCTGCCGACTTTCGAGTCGGATCTCTGCTGACTTGCGAGTCCCAATTTTGCTGACTTTCGAGTCCGATCTCTGCTGACTTTCGAGTCCGAACTTCTCTGAGCTGACTTTCGAGTCCGAGCTCTACTGACTTTCGAGTCCGAACTTCTCTGAGCTGACTTTCGAGTCCATCAAACTTCTCTGAGCTGACTTTTGAGTTCAACAACAACTTCTCTGTGATGACTTTCAAGTCTGAACGCATTCCCTCGTGGATGACTTTCGAGTCCGAACGCATTCTCTCGTGGATGGCTTTCGAGTCCGAACGCCTTCTCTCGAGGATGACTTTCGAGTCCGAACGCATTCGCTTGTGGGTGACTTTCGAGTCCAAATAACACATTTTGTGGCGGAATCTTCCCTACTGGACAGCCGCAAAGCAGGACGAGGAGGACGAATCGGAACCACGGCGTACACTAGGAGCAAGACTTGTCATGAAATTATTGAGAATTGTACCTTTTAAGTCAATAAACATTAAGATACATTTTACGGCTCTCCTCTAGCGTTCTACTCTGGGACTGGGTCGGAATCTCCTACAGCAACAACGCCTGAACCAAATTAATTCCTGAAACGGACCCTGGACGTCCCGCTAGCTACCCGAGGACAGACAGACAGTCACACGCTAATAATAGCATGGATCTTATCGCCGCTTGACTGTCTACGAACAAATTAACCGCCTCATGTGGTCGATTTATGCTCTGCGCAAGCTCTGCTGCTTTCCTGATGGCGAATACTTCCGCCTGGAATATATTGCAGTGGCTTGGTAGCTTATACGACAGCCTCATTTCATGGTCTGGACAGTATATGACCGCTCCTACTCCTCCTTCCATCTTGGAGCCGTTGGTGTATATATCGAGGTATTGAGCATGGTCCTGGCCTGACTTCCAGTCATTTGGTCCCATGAATTGTGTTGGATTTACATCTGTGCACTTTCTGGGTATCGTGAAGTTACACCAATTGAACTGTGCCCGAATCATTGTAGCGACAAGTTCCTGATTCAACGAGACGTTGTGCCGCTTTTCCTGCTGTCAGTTGCGCTTGGATATCTAGGGGATACATACCGATTATGGTTTCATTGTCAACAACATTCTGGCGAACTAGATGGGACGATTCTGAAAATTTAAATGCCATTATGATCTGGATGAATGCGGACATCGGGGATCTATGATATTTTGAAAATATTGAAAAATAAAAAAATATATGAAAAACAATGACTTTCTCATTATAAATAAGCGTCAGGTTCAACTTTCGGTGTGCGCGGCTGCAAAAAGCTCACCTTGCTGATAAGCTCTCAGCTGATAAGCCCGCTTATCAAATCAGCCGTCAGCTCCGCTTTCCGCCGCCAGTGACTCCATACAGCAGAGTCGGACGCACCACCGATGGGTAGACAAAGTGCATTAGAGCGGGTGAGAGGCACCATGTGCTGCTTAGCATCTTCTTCGATGCATATAGCGCTATGGTGGCCTTCTTCAACCGCTCTAGTACATGGGCCTTCCATGCTTGCTTTCAAGTAAAATGCCAAGGTATGAGCCTGGTTGTGTTAATTTTTGAGGGATTCATCTTTTAATGAAGAGAATGAGGTCTGGCATTGATACTGATTCCTACCTCTTTCGCTCATTCACATATCTACCTGAGCGATGTTTTCATGATTGAGCTGAGAGTCGATGGACAGACTCCCGTGATAATTATGCTTATGTCATCCGCATAAGCTGTTATCTTTGGTGCTTTCCTCTTGAATCTCTTGATCAGGTCGCCTACCACTAGATTCCATAGGACCGATAGGTCCCCACCTTGCGGCGTGCCTCTGTGCGCTCCTCTTACCAGGGAAGCGGTGCCCCAATCTTACAGACCAAAAAGTCTACTATCATGCTTGTCCAAGTTATTTGAAAGATGCATACTAATGCGCATAATTCCTTATCTGGGAGCTCACAACATCATCCCAGCTCATCAATTTGGCTTCAGAGAAAANCATGGAACTATCGAGCAAGTTAACAGAATAACATCAGAAATTCGCACAGCCTTCGAGCATCGATAATATTGCAGCGCGATATTTCTCGATGTTTCTCAAGCAACGCAACAACATCCGGCACCTTTTTCAATCGAAGCTGGAATTCCGCAAGGAAGCGCACTTGGGCCAACTCTGTTTGTCCTATACACAGCAGATATTCCCACAAGCGACCAGCTAACATATCCGCTTTCGCTGACGACACATCCTCAGCCGTTCCAGTTGCCCAGTCTGTGCAACAACCCAGCTCGCCAACCACCTTAAAGTAGTCGATGAATACAAGCGTAAGCACATAACGCTCACTCTCAACAGACAAATATGCACTCCGTTCTACTTGAAAAGCACGCAGATCCCTAAAGTCAACGTGGTAACGTACCTGGGCGTCCTGAACAGAAGCCTAACATGGCGAAGACATATTGACTACAATAAACTTCATCTACAACTAAAAGCCAGCAGCCACCACTGGCTCATAAACTCCGATCGCCCTTATGCCTAGACTACAAGGTCCAGCTCTACAACTCCACACTAAAGCGACTATGGAGGAATGGCTCCCAGCTTTGGGGGAACGCGTGCAGCAATCTAGACATCATACAGCGCGCATATTCTCGATTATATCGATATTTCTTAATATCTATCTCTTACCGTTCTCTTACTTTTTGTTCTGTTCTGTTCTGTTCCTTACTACTAAATTACTGATATCATATGATTTTTCTTCAACACAGAACAAATGCCCCGAAGGGTGTGTATAGGTGGTATAGGCTTCCAAAATCTATAAAATAAAGTAGAGGTAGGCGGTTTATATATTTAAATAATAGCACTTGATGACATTTTGGGGCAAAAATATACAGAAAAACACCAACAACTATTTCAGGCATGTTTGTAGCTTTGGCGTCACATTTTCAATCTGTTTTTCAATGGTTCCTCGCCAACTTTGTTTTCCACTTGTTCAGTCGCTGCACTATTCATAATCATAACACTACATAATCTGTAATTCGTCAGTCGCAGCAATATCATATGCATTCTTTACCATTAATATTCGTAAATATAAGCACTTTTGTTAGCTAAAAATATCGTTAAGTTTGAATCAATCAAGTCAGTAATCATCTGCAATTCAAAGATATCTTTACTCCTCCAACTGAAGTCCTCCTAGTTCAAGTGCTGGGTGCGACACAAAAAAGGCAATTGGTTTATGTGCTATTTGCCAGGCATCGAAGCCTACTCACACTAACAAACAC
>JAEIIL010027567.1:3425-13672 GCA_018905715.1 Drosophila lini
TTTTGTTGGCCACCAAAGTCGATTGAGAGAGAGGGCCGGGCCCAAAGCAGCTGGAGGCAGCAGACTGAAAGCAGCTGCTTTAAGTTGGCCATTAACGTTAACGTTAGGGCTTAACGCTCAACGTTTAATGTTTAACGCCAACTTGGCCCACTTCATCGTCGGCGAAGCGTTAAAATGCACACGTTGACAGGTTTCCATGGGTTGCAGTTTGCCTTTTGCATTTTCGTTGCTTAATGTGCGATTTCTATCTGCAAATATAAATTGTAATTATTGCATTGTTGCGTTGGAGTTATCGCCGCCAGGCATCGCCAGGCTGAAAAAAACAAAAAAGAAAAATTAACAAAAAATTGCAAATGAGCCTCGAAAAGTGTAGTAGCGTTCACCTGGCATTGTTTTCCCCTTTCCGAGAGACACACAAAGCGAAACAAATTGCCCAACTTCTGCCGCTGCCTTTCGCGCTTTAACACTCTTTTTTTTTATTTATTTTTGGTGCTGTTTTTTTTTGAGGGGTTTGTAAAATTGATGATGGTGTCTGGGTGACGACAGCTGCCTCTACAGCTAGAGGGGAGCATCAGGGCATCAGGGCATAGATGACCACCCAGCTCTGCCGCTGAAGGGATTCCGGAAAATGATTGAAGAAAATACATTTTAATTACGGCGCTCGCCCAAATGTGATGAAAATTGGCCCAGCAAGAGGCTCAAAGAGAGAGAGAGAGTGAGAGGGGAAAAACAAAACGCGTTAATCAATAAATTGCCGCTCTGGGCAAGCACTGTGAGGGAAATGCATCCAACGGTGCGTATGAAATTGAAAATCAAGCAACACAGCGGCACAGGGAGCCTGCCTCCACTTGGAGCTAGAGCTGGAGCTGGAGATGGAGCTGGAGCACAGGGACCACACCAATGGCGCCCCCATAGGGCGAGGGAACCTCTCCTTGGTCTGTAGCTTTGATTTATCACTCACTGGGTAACTTGGAGTCGAGTCGAGTCGATATGTCTGGCCCTTTCGGTGAGTGCATCACTCACTTGTGGCCAAAGAATACACTGGAAATAATATTAACAATTCAATACTCTATTTATTGAAAAGAGTTCTTTAATAATTTTCAAAAATATATAAAAGCTTAGGCTTTTAGGAACTTTTTTTTTCGTACCCCTTGGCTTATTTCTAGCATATTTTTACGGTGTATTAACTGCGGCTTTGATTGATGCCCCCCACACACACACACACACGGGGTACACAAAGAGAGACAGACCCGACCCCCACCATACTAGGGACACACCCAGGCCAAAAGCAAGACGCCGCCGCACCGGCCTTCGGGATCACCTTCGCCTTGGACTTGGCTTTGTGGCTCTTTGCTGCGGTCATGGCTCGTTAATTGAAATATGTTTTTGGTCCGTGGTCAGTGGAGATCAAAGGGATCGAGAGTGGCGTTCGTTCGGCGATGATGATGATTTGATTAATTCGAATGGGAATATTGAGAGATAGGCAGGGAGATGTGTTCGATTCGGAACTAATTAAAACATTTAAAAAAAAATATACTCAAACTCGGCTCAAAACTGCTTTCCAAGCGAGTTTCTCGGGGGGGCTAGAAAATACGTGGAAAATAAAACATTAAACAATCATAAAAATAAATACATTTTCCCACACAGACACTGACTGTGAGTTGTTGTAGTTGTTTTTGTTGGGACAGGCAAAATAATAATAAAAACGAGAAGCAGTCGAGAAACTTTTGTACTACATGGAAATGTCATTCGCATAACAACAAAAGACAACGACAACGTTGACGATGTTGATGATGATGATGATGATGATGGTGAACAACGAAACAAGGCACAAAGTTTCAATTCTCCCCTCCACTTCCCTTAACCCCTTGATGGCCCAGTTTTGGCTGGCCAAAAGTTGGTGGCACCTTTGTGTGGGGCCTGCGCTGAGATAACAGCCAACAAAATGTTTGATGTACTTGAAAGTTAATGTTTTGTGGTGTCAACTTTTGTCAGGGGGGGGGGGGGGGGGGCGGTGTACTTGGTCTTGGCTTTGGTTTTGCAATGGAGGGCCAGAGTCGGCTTTTAATGGTCGAGAATTTTCTCTAATTTGGCTCCACAAAATTAGCCTTTAATCACAAACGTTGTTGAGACAAAACTTTGACCTTTCACACGCTCCCAGCTGGAGGAGACCTTCCCTGTCTACCCCACCCCTCAATTACACACTTTTGCTTTCAAGGAATTCTGGTTAACCAGGGGGGAGGGGGGTACCGATGTTCATTATCAAAAGAACTTTTAGCCGCCTCATTTTTGGGGCCAAAAAACCGAATGCCGAAAAACTGAACTACAAAATTGTTTTCCCACGCAAATTAACACTTGACTTTGTTGGCATATTTGCACAAGATGACTTCATTTTCCTGGGGGCTTTTTCCACACACCATCCACCCTCTCAGTTCCCTAAATATTTTATTATTGTTGACTCTCCGCTGCAGCCCCCCTCCGACTTCTCACCTCGCCCTCAGAGAAAGACACAGAAATTTGTGTCTCATCCGTGTCTGCGTTATAGATATAGCACTTGTTTCTGTTTCTGTTTCAGTTTCAGTTGTGGGTGCCGCCGCCACGTTCGCTGTCTGCGTCATTGTCTCCAATTTTTATGCGTTATTGGGTAATACTTACCATTTACCATTTTACAGCTACGATTTTACAGTCATTGTCCATTGTCAAGTGGGTTTTTTATATGTCCGGGCATATTTCAGGGAGTTCCAAAGGTAGAAATTTAGCTAAAAGGTTTTATATTATATTTATTACTATACTTACTTATATTAATTATTTTATGTTTAATATATTATATTTATTATATTTAATTTATTTTATTTGCAAAATATTGTTTAAATTGTGCTTTTTATATATATTTATTTTTGATTTTAGAGTTCCCCTTCGAGGGAATTATTGTTTAGTTAAGAGTCTTCAAAGCACAAGTGAAAGAGTATCTCTGCTTAGATATAGTCTAAGATTCTCTCTTCAATATTCATTATTAGTCTAAGTTTTTAGAATTTAATTACAAAAGAAGCGAAACAAACAAATTAAAACACAAGTTGTTAGCCTAGTTTCAAGAGTGGCTCTAATAAAACCCCATATTTGTCAATATTTTAAACGTCAAAACTTTTCAAGAACTCTTGAAAGCGAAACCGAAACGAAAACCAAAAACCCCAAGCATCAACATAAAGCTGAAAAGTAATTTTTCACCTCCCCAAAGTCGTTCTGCCCTGTCCTGTCTGTCCTGTCTCCTGTCCCCTTCAATATTCCAGCATAATCCGCATGTCCAGCTGAGCTTATTGCCGCCCCCCAAGACAAGCAAATAGACAAAGGACATCATCGTCCTCGGGGGGAGGCCAATACAGATGGCAGCAGCAAACTTTCGCCGGCCACTGTGCCCGCCGCCCAATCAGGACAAAATGAAAGCTGAAAAAGCGACCTGCACTCGAGACCGGACTTTTCACTTGCAATTGCAAGGAAAGGCACTCGAACAAAATAAATTCAAACTCCTTGAGCTGAGCTGGGGACTCCTTTTGGATGCCTGCATGTGTGTGCCAAGGACCCAGAGCGGAGACAATAAACTTGCTGCCACTGCAATTTCTCAGTTATTTTCTGGGGAAAACGGGGGGAAAAAGGAAAAGGGGATTGAGATATGATAGGAGTGGATGACACTCGTGTCAGCCATAAGCAGCCGGGATCAACTTTTCTCCTTTTTCCTTGTGCTTTCTCTCTGTTTGCTTTCGCAAAATGGGATTTGAAGGAGCTGGAGCTTGAGCTTGGCCAGGATTTGTGCAGCAAATTAGCTTCATTAATGGATGGGATGACTTACTCCCCGCACTGAATTCAACTATTTTTGCATTCTCGCTGCTGCAGTTCGCATTTCGCTCAATCAGCGCTGGAAATTTATTATGCTCCCATAATCATTTGTCATCTTTCTTTCCATTTTTACCCATTTTCCCGGCTCCCGCCACCCAATGTCACCATTCATTTCCATTCCCATTTGGCGCCCGCAGCTCTCTTTCGAGCGCATTAAAATTTTTCGCAACATTTTTCACGCATATTCAGCAGCAGCAGCAGCCAAACTGGAGCACGGGACACGCTCCATTTGAGCGGCCAGTAGTGGTAACAGTGGTGCCATGGGATCCCGATCCACTAGCTGGGTCATAAATATCCGGAATATGGTTAAGAATATAACAATTCTCCTCGAACAGCGCACTAATGTCAGCTGCCACTTGCCTCTATCTTCGCTCCTGATGCTGCTTTATGGCTAGGAGTCGCCTCCTATTTTTATGGCTGTCCAAAGAGGTCAGCTCCAGTTCAATATGGCGACGCCCTCGGGCGGAAGATTGGATGAGAGACTTTCGAGGGGGGTTACGTTTTATGGGGCTATCCCTAAAATTTAGCATATGCTCTTAAAATCTGACTCTTAAAGGCATTTTTGTGATAGTATCTTTTGATTTAAAAACAAATAACAAAAGGGAATTATTAAAAAAATTAAAAATACATTATAATTCTGATTGATTTTACCGCTTTTAAAGACCTGTCTGGTTGAAATGTTGATATTTCAGAGTCTTTTAAAACTTATCATTGAAATTTACCTAAACTTTGGCTTGAATTTGTTTAAAAAATATATCGAAAACTTTTCCCCGTTTCTGCATTTCCGAAACCCATCCATTTTATAGTAAAAAAGCATCACATACTTTACTATGAAACCCCCCACCGTCCCGTAATGGCCTTGAATTATTCAATAAATTTGCAAAGAATATATTTCAACAATGAAAACAAATTTCTCTCTTGCATTCTTTGGGCAAACGCCGCCATAAGGGGAAAATCCATAATTCATACGTTCGCCAAATAAGAAAAGCGCCGGGAAAAAGGGAAAAAGAGAGAAGGACGAGCAATGAAAACATTAACAAGCAGCAATAAAATATGAGCGAGCGAATGTAAATCGCTTTCCATAATTCATTGCGTTGACTCGACGACGAAGGCGAGGACGAGAAGCTGATGCTCCTGGTTCTTCGTCGTAGATTTCCCAGGAAGTCTGGGGTGCTCGTAAAACTAATGAAATTTCAATTCCAATGACGCGACAACCTCGTTCTGAACCTGGAAAATTCCACGAAATTTTCGCGCACTCGCCACGCCAACGAAATTCATAAATTTCTCGGACGACGCCCTCGCTAGCCTTATTCCTTATTATTTTTTTTTTTCCAACGGAAGCGCAGGTCCGGCTCTGCTAGTCGATGGACTCTGGCCGAGACAACGACAGGTGAATTTATGATGAAGTGAGTCGTCAGCATTTTGTCTTCCTTGGTAGCACCTCTCCACCTGATTTTCTAGGCAGGTCGCGTGTAAATTATGAAAACCGGCGATAAAAACGAAAGTAATTCAAAATCTTCGACGTGTGCGAGGGTTTATCGCCTCGCCTACCGAAATCCTTACATTATATCCTATATATCGCTTCATCTCACTCCTCCGTCTCAGATTTATATCGCTGGATTTATGATCCTGTTAGCGCCACTGCCTTTGCTTATCTCGTGTGTAGCCATCGGGAATAGGAACTTGTTTACGACCTGCGGATAGAATGAGTAAATGCGAAGTCAGTTACCTGATACCTGAGCTTCACTTTCTTTTGTTGTGACTGTGAACCCTTAATTGGCTTTGATATTGGTATGAAATAAAGTATTGTAAATATTTTTAAATTGGGAAAGACTTTCTTTTAGACATAAAAAATGTTATTACATCAAGTTGGCACACAACTTGACATCACAATCGTTGTGGTTGCTTCTACATCATAACCCTAACCATACCAGACGCTCACACACGAGTCTCTATAGAGATCTCCTTACGAAAAAATGCAGACAGACAAATTAAAAGCAATGCCAATGTTGGCAAAAGTCCTCAACTTACGCAGGACAACCACCAATCCAGAGCAGGAGCAGCATCAACAGACGGATACACAAGAGGATGACGAGGTCTCTCAACCCATGATCAGTGATATCTCCAAGGAGGAGATACCCCCAGCCAAAGAGGGCAGCCTGTCGGAGAGTGAATCAGAGAACGAGGAGCCCAGGGTGAATCCCCGTTTGCAGCGCTATATCACCTACATGAACACAGTGAAAATGCTCCTGGCCGTGCTCGTAGTCTGCGCCCTGTTTGGCACGATTCCTTTATACCGTCGCGGCCAGACGGTGTCGCAGGAGTCCCGCGTGAAAGTGATTATGTTGTGGAACGAGGACCCGAGCAGAATGCCCAAGGGATCGGCGCACATGGAGTGCGGCTGCGTAGTCACCAGTCGTAGGAAGAACTACGAAAAAGCCGTCGATGCCTTTGTCTTCCAAGCAGATAGACCCTACTCCTTGAAATACTTGCCCCACATCAACCGCTCCAGTGACTTTCTCACGGTCTTCGCTGCCAGGAATCCCCTGCGCCTGGCCAAGAATCCACCATTACCACCACCGGGTGAAGCGCCGCTCTTTAACCTGACCATGACCTATCGCCTGGACTCACAGCTGGTCTGGTCGGAGTACTACTTCACGCTCCTCAACCAGGCCAAGAGGCTGAACGCGTTCCGTGCCCCCAGTGATCACTTTGACGACGATATGCCGGGCTATGAGTTGCAGCAGCTGGAGAACCAAACAAAGGCAAAGGATCGCCTGGCCCTGTACGTTCTCTACGAGGTGAACGATGCAAGCCTGCCTGTAAGCCTGTATTTGGAGGAGCTGCGCAATTATGTCACCCTCGATGCCTACCAGGCCTGTCTGGGTTACGACCAGTAAGTGAAGGGACTTCCCATTCCTAGTATGGCCTTGGATCTCTCCGAACCTATCCTCCCACAGCTGCAATTACTACCACTTCTTGCTGGTCTTCGATGCTACCGCCTGTCCAGATTATGTGCCCACCCAGATGTACGAGGCCATGTACAAGTTTGTGGTGCCTGTACTGATTGGAGGCGGCAACCTGACCAACCTAGTGCCGCCGCACTCATACATCAGTAGTCACGACTTTCCGAAGCCCAAGGATCTGGCGGAACATTTGAAGTACCTGGTGAAAACTCCGGAGGAGTACAAGCGCTATTTCTGGTGGCGCTCGCTCTACAAGCTGCGCCGCAACTCGGTGCCCTACTGCCAGCTCTGCTCTCTCCTCAATCAGCCGAAGGAGGAGCGACGCGTGGAGACCTCCGCGCTGACGAACTTTGCCGACTGGTGGACCAAATATCAGTGCCCCCCGAGAGTCACCTCCTTCCTGTGATGCGCCTCGAGCGATGCCCATTCTTCGATTTCCAGAGTCCCCCAATTATAATTTTCGAAGTTCGCGAAGCTTTCGATTTGTGGATTTTCTTCCTGGGTTCCTTGGGGGGTTGCAGGGTTTCGGTAGGTTTAAGTTCGAATGATAATTCAGCTCCTCTACGTAGTTTTATTAACTAAATTCATCTGACTTTAAGGACTCTGTTTAATTTCTGCTTTCCCTGTACTTTAAGCCTCTCCTATTTTAATTTCCCTGCTTTTCTAATGGTAATTGAAACCATTTTGCTGTGACACGGCGTCGCCATATTAATTGGAACGGTCTGAAAACCGCAAATAAAAATGTCGCATTTAATTCGCGTTGGGGTTTGTGCTTCTTTATGCATTTCGATCAATTAAATTGCACTTGAACCTATTAGAAGTGGAAATGCCGCCGTTGGCAGGCGGATATGGCTGTGACACGCGATTCGCCTATCAAAAATTACCCACCATCCCCTTTAAAGCCTCAGGAGGACAGGAGCCCCCATGTTGACCACATTAATTTGACTCCGCGTGTGTGTGTTCTGGTCGCCTTTAAAGTTGTAATTAGGAATAGTATCACGGACTCGCCTCACCTTCCTGCCATTTGAAAAGTGTTTGCTCATTGAGTGGGCGTGGTCCCGCTGTCCGTGGAGCTGCAATTAGGACCTCCACCGACCACCACTCGTCCTGCGGCGTTTCTAGTTGGCATTTGCGGAACGCGGAATGAAAAGATTCGCCGGCGTTTCTGGGTTTGTTGTACTGTGGTTTTCCTTTTCGGGATCTCTCTCTTTTGTTGAAGGTAAACTGCCAGGAAGATATCACTTTTAAATGCAACAGTGGGTTTGGATACCTAATAATTAAGATTTTTACTAAGATTTTAATATATAATAAATAATTTTAGATAATTTATAATTAAGATATAATTCGGATTTGGGAGAAACAAGTTTTAGAGATAATTTGTCACTGGATATTAAATGTAATATAATTTAAGAGACATCTATAAATAAGGCAGAAATCGAGGATCTGTGAATATTTTGATTTTATTTGGAAAATATAATGTTTTTTGGATCTTTGTTTAATGTTTCTCTGGATAACAAAGAAATCTGTATGTATATTTCCTGAATAATGCCCACATTTTTACAAACCATTCCATCAGAGACTTCAAAAGTGATGAAAGTACCTAATCAGCAGATTCCTCTTATCCGGAAAAATGAATTTTCGCCACTTCTCTCTTGTATTTTCGTTACCATTTTTCTTATTTCCGCCATCCTGCACCACCGTTCCAGCGCTCCTTCTCTATGCAAATGCAAATGCCAAACCCCATTCTCGCTTTGCCGCTGGTTTTGTGGTTGGAAAACGCTTTGTTCTCACCTCGCAGCTCGCACACACACACACGCACATCATCTCTTTGTTCCGTATCGGCGCTTTGTATCTTTAACAAAATTGCCAAACCGCAGGAAAAGCTGGGAAAGCCAACCGCGTGTAATGCGATGCGAGGCGCCTGATTAAGCTCCCGAACGCGACCGCAAAAGGGATGCGAATTGAAAGGGGGAAATCCCTAATCTAAACCAACAATCGAGGCAGAAAATACTACTCAATCGCTTATATATATTTATGGGGGGGGGGACTGGCATTTGCATTTAGCGAATTATTTTCTTACAATTTTCCACACAATTAGACAGGAAGACAGACAGACAGACTGACAGCCAGGGAAGGGAATGCAAATCCTCCAGGATCCGAATTCCATCTCACATGCAGGCCTTGGCAGTGGCTGACAGTGCTTTGTACTGCAGAGATACATTTGTATCTCGAGCTTAAGTAGCTCGACAGTTTCAAACTTCCACTTGAGAGTCGAGCTTAAACTCTTTTACTTGCCGAGAAAAACACTGCTCGGCGTAAAAATTACTACAAAAACAGGAAAATCCATGATCAATATATATTATTAGGCAATACAAATTAAAAATCTTAACACTACTATATCCTTTTTTTATTTAAGAAATTCCCTAATTTTAGTTGATTGAAAACGCCAGCAGACGTGTGGAAAACTTTTCCCCAAATTTTATATTTATCTGTTCCACTTCCGAAAAGGGGCGTTGAATGGGGCGTGGCCAGGGACGCGCCCCTCTTCCAAAAATAGGCGTTCTCATCGAGCGTCAGTCGTCGTCGTCGTCGTCGTCATCATCATAAAAAAACAAGACGATGGCAAAAGTTTTTCAATTTTTGCTACAACTTTACCAGGCTGAGTGAGTCCTTCGGTGTGCGTGTGTGTGTGTGTGTGTAGGTGCAGCCCTCGAGTTGTGTAAACATTTGTAGTTTACTTTCAGTTGGCAGGCGGCTCGTAAAATCTGTCCGTTTCGCTTGAACTAGAACCGTTTTTGAAACTGTCTCGTAACTCAGACCCGCAGGTTATCCCATCTCCCTCGACCCCACAAAAACACGGAACTTTGGGTTTGTTTTGNAAAAAAAAAAAAAAAAAAGGACCACCGATTGAATTAGAAAATTATGCTGAAAGTTATTTGGATTAAAGGAAGAAGGGACGCGCACACAGACTGCCCACTGAGAGCGAGGAAATTAGGTAATGGGATAGAAAATTACCCAGGCAGGGCGCCGAGCAAAAATGGGGATTTGAGGGAATTTAGTAGGGAGAATAATAATAAGAAAACACAATTTATACCTCGGCAAATGAAAAGAAAACTCTGGGTCGTCGTCGGTCATTGGAATTCGATTAGTTGTGGAAAAGCAAATAAATACAAGGGGCTTTTACTTCTCAGCGACTTGTTATTGAAAAGTTTGCTCCCAAAAAAACAAAGTTAATGGGAAATAACGATTGCCCATTTAAGGCTATTTATAGCTACAATAATGTTTAACATGAAAATTGAACATGAAAATAAAAAGGAAAAAAGAAACTTTTACTAGTTTCCCATACCGGGAATTGAACCCGGGCCTTCCGGGTGAGAGCCGGATATCCTA
>JAEIIL010027569.1:0-21007 GCA_018905715.1 Drosophila lini
TTTTTTTTATACATTGTAATCAATCATTATTTTCATCATCATTTCAAGCACAAATAAAGCGTTACACGTACAGTTCTATTAAGAACCTTTCTGCAACTGATTATATTTTTTCCTTTAGCATTTTCCACAGTCTTCTGCAGACAACAAAGAGCCGTAAAAAATTAACCCACCAGCAAGTTAATTACATTAAAATTTTAAACATTAATAATAATACTCGGCATCAGCTTAAAAATGCTTTAAGAAAATATTAGAGTCTAATATTTGTCTCTATATAAGAAAGAAGACATAATTACACCAGGAACTTGACTTTTTCTGATTAAAGATTTTTGTTTTTTTGAAGAAAATGTATATAATTATTTTTGTTAACAAAAACTTAACTTTATTGGTTTTTCAACATTTATAATCATTAATAAATATTATTTTGTATTATCAGAAAATGTTATTTTTAATAGTTTACTGCTTAGAGTCCAGTGTCGACGGAGCCACTACTCGACGGTATTGGAGGGTTATATATTGGGACGCCTCCAGAAACGAGCACATCGAACCGAGCCCGAACCCGGGAACGAACGCCCCCACAATTATTCACCCGGCTGCAGTTTGGACTTTTCGTCACTCAATCCGAATTAACAAATTAACACATTTCGATAGTAGCGCGCACCTAATCAGGCGATTGGTGGGATTACGATCACTGGCCAGATATCCCAGGAATGTGATTCACATGCACGGAGGAGGAGTTCCTAAGCTGCAGCACTCGAGTCCGATCGAACTTTGGAACCCTGTACACTTATATGAATGGCGTGTTGCTGATAAGTCCGACGAAGCGTCTAGGTGCACGGTGTTTGCGCCTCTATCCGCGCCTTATCGGATGGCAAAGGTCATCACCGAGCATGATGCGAGCAGGCAGCCGATGCCGACTTAGTCTGATTTCGGGACCAGCCGCACCAAGTCTATTTGGAAGCAGTTCGATCGGTAGCCTGCCAGTATCACTTCAGCCGGTGACAGCAACAGTACGCGCGCATCTATAGCAGCTCCCTGAATCCCCAAACAAAATCCAAACAAATGGGTTAGTGACACGCGCTGCTTGGCAAGGTTAATCCATTAATTCTTCGCTTCATCTCACGTAGCAACTGCAACCAGCGGCAGTGGACTCCATCTGGAGGCCATCGATCGCATCGGCTCCATTCCGCTAGTGGAGACCAGTGTGAAGCGAGTGGAGAATCTTTACGGCAAGGTCAAGAATAACAACCGGCTATTCTCCTGGTATTTTGAGACCGCCGAAGCCACGATCTCCGCGGCCTATGACACCGTCCAGCCGGCGGTGAAGCTTTTCGAACCCTCGATCAGGCGCCTGGACAACGTGATGTGCAAGAGCCTGGACATCCTGGAGCAGCGCATCCCACTGGTCTACCTGCCGCCCGAAATGGTAAGTTGACGCCCGATCACTGACCCCCATTCGCTGACAAAAAGGCCATCGTTCTCTGCTTAAAGATGTATTGGAACACCAAGGAGTACATGTCGGATCATCTGGTGCGTCCGGTGCTAAAGCGTGCCGACTCCGTCAAGCAGATTGGAAACGCTGTGCTGGAGAGTCCGCTGACCACCTACGCTGCCGACCGCATCGATGGCGCCTTTACGGCGGGCGATAAGTTTGTGGACAAGTATCTGGTGCCCATTCGCACGGATCAGGATCAAGCCGACGGTAAGTGGTTGTCACCGGTCTGAGGGGGTGGAAATATGTATAACTTCTTTCTCAACTCCAGGTCGAATGTTAATTTTAAAACGTTTCTTAGAGGTCAACAAAATGCAGTTGATAACGCTAAAAAGGAATCCAGGTTAGGAGGAATGTTTTCTAATGACAAAATAAGCTATTTTCTTAAATATTCAAATTAAAAAGAAATAAGTTGAATTGCTTGCTAGGAAAAAGTCTAAGATTAAGCCCGAGACTTCCAAAAATGTTGTTAGCAACCGAGGGAAATTGATCCACCCAAAGGTGCACTCATCTCATAGTTTATTTTTAAATGCCGACGTTGTCGAGGAGAGGTTATCGCTTGGGAATTGCAAATTCATTTAAAGTCGCTGCCAGAGAATGTCGCGATAAGCGCTGAGATCCGCGATCGGCTCTCGCGGTTACACAAAACACACACAAATCGAATCACAGAGATGGGCACTCACAGATTTCCCATATCCGCTTTGCAGGCCCGCAGGAAGATGATAACGAGGCGGGGCCGGACGAGCGGGGCGCCATCAAGGCGATTCACCATGGACAGCGCTTCTCCCGCAAGCTCAAGCGCCGACTCACACAAAGAACCATAGCAGAGGCCCGCGCCCTCAAGAAGCAGAGCAAGGAGGCCATCCATGTGCTCATCTACGCAGCAGAACTGGTTAGCATAAAAGCTTAGGAATACGTATCGAAATAAATCTTAATACTTTCTATGACTCCAACAGATTGCCACCGATCCCAAGCAAGCTGTTCAAAGGGCCAAGGAGCTGTGGGTCTATCTGAGTGCAGATGAGCCCGAGAACCAAGCCAGACCCGCCACCCTGGAGCAGTTGATAGTTCTCCTGACCCGCGAATCGGCCAGACGAGTGGTCCACTTGGTGAACTTCACCGCCCATGTGGCAGCCAATATACCAAGGTGGGTTTAGCCGACATGTTGACCCTGTGTATTCGAAGCTATAATTTTTGAATTATTTCTGACAGACACGTGGCACACACCACCACAGAAGTGGCCCACCAAATCATATACATCAACAACCGCATAGTTACCATAACCAGGCTAGACAAGGTCAAGACCCTGTCCAAGGAGGAAGCAGAATCTCTCTTTAAGCGCATGCTCGCGTTCTACGGCAACCTGCAGGGCCTGACCAACAGTTACCTGGTAAAAAATCACTTCAACGCATAATGGCAAAATAGCTTATATATTGTATGATACCTGCAGGAACGCGTGGCCAGCTTTCTCTCCGGACGCATTGAAGCCGAGAAGGTGACCGGCAGCGACAGCGCCAACTCCAACCACAGATCCTCGCGGAGGCGGCAGGAGGCAAACCATTACTCAGCAGCCCACAATAACATCAACGGCGTCTACTAGCTTTGAGTTTTTTATTGCAATCGTATTCTTATTTCTTATGATAGAGTTTTGCTTCTCGGTGCACATTCGCACGATTCAGTGAATCGTTTTTTTTATATATGCATTTTTTTACAAGAATATTGTCAATATTATAAGCCAAAAATATCTTATGTGACCTTTTATATTTGCAAAACAAAACGAAATATTTTTGTTTTGAAAAATATTGTAGGTAGGTCAAAAATAAAATAGAATAATAACAAACTATTTGATAAAGCCTCGATAATTGTGAATGAATTCTGGGGCAGGGAAGAGAGCTTCCTATTGAATGGAAAAGGATTCTGTAGATAATGGAGGATGTTGTTGATTGATACTTTTTTAATGTTCCCCCTGCCCCCCCCTAATCAAATTAATAAGTTACCTAAACAAGTTCTGCTTGTAGTACTTAAGCTCACTTATGCTCTCGTAGATGTCTTGCAGGCTGCGGTGGGCAAAGGTCTTTTTCGGAGCGTTCCTAACCAGCTCGGGATGCCATCTCCTAGCCAGCTCCTTGATAGTGGACACATCCACAATGCGGTAGTGTAAATATTCATCCACGGTTGGCATAAATCTCCTAAGAAAAAGTCGATCCATGTAGACGGAGTTGCCTGCCAGAGGGCATTTCCGCTGGGGGATGTTTTCCTTCAGGTAGGACAGCATCAGATCGGCTGCCTGGTCCGGCTTCACCGAAGAGCTCTTGCAGCGGCTCACCAAGCCGGATTCATTGTGGTGCTTTATGCACCAGTCACTCATAGATTCGTATACATCCTGCGGATGATTGATGGCAAAGCAGGGGCCCTCGGACTTAACGTTCAGGTCCTGATCGGTTATAATGCAGGACACTTCCAGTATCTTATCCTTTTCTATATCCAATCCGGTCATCTCGAGGTCCATCCACACGAGGTCCGTGTCTGTACCACAAACATTCCGACTACTGCTCATTTTGGCAATTTGACTGGACGTAACGCACCGCCAACTATGTCTCTCAAACAATCCGAGCAAACATGCCAAACGTTGCAGCCGCGGAAGCATTTATTTTTTGCGCGCAGGTAAGTTTTTAGTGAATATAACTGGAAACATGTGTTCAAAACAGAAAGACATCGATATCGATAGTCATCGCACGTGACAGCCGATGTTTGACAGCACTGGTTGCTGCGTTTCATATCGGTGTATCCCCATCTCTAGTACAGACCTTGCATTTTATTATAAAAAGAAATTGTTTGTGGGATAGGCAAAAACCCATAAATCGCCGAAACATGTCGTCCAGAGACCAGCCGGGCACGTCCCGGGAGACATTCGAGGACTTCTACACCGAAGTAAGTGTGATGGGCGGCCCGCTGCAGCCTACAGTCTGAGTCTGGCTGCGGTGGCCTCCCACTGGAGCCGCTCAAACTAAACTAAACCATTTACCTTAATGTACACTTTTGAGTAAACGATTTTGTGCCTATATTGCAGGTGAAAGAAATTGAAAAACGTGATTCAGTTTTAACTCCTTCTCAACAAATTGATCGTTTACTTCGTCCAGGTTCAACGTACTTCAATCTCAATCCGTTTGAGGTGCTCCAAATCGAGCCCGAGGTCGAATTGGCGGATATTAAAAAGAAATATCGCACCTTATCCATTTTGGTCCATCCAGATAAGAATCCCGACAACCAGGAGCGCGCTCAGCTGGCATTCGACATAGTTGCGCGTTCCTGGAAAATCCTGGAAAACGAGCTTACGCGTAAAAAGTGTCTGGAAGTGTACGAGGAAGCCAAGGGACGGACTGATCACATGGTGAGTCCTGGACAAGGAATTAGTTAGTTGTTTTAACTTCTTTAAAATCGAGAAATCCTTTGTAATTTCTTGGGATCTTTTAATATTTTCTTTGATTTTAGGCGTTAAAAAATATAAAATGTATTTAATTGAAATTTCTTTATGATTTACAGATCGCAGAGAAACGCAAAAAGCTCAAAAAGGAGGGCAGGCCCACCGAGCCCATTCCTGAAGACGACCCCACCAAGTACAAGCATGCCATATACGTGATGGTCATGAAGCTATTCGCCGACATGGAGCGGCGACGGCAAAAGCTCGACCAGCGCGACCAGGAAGAGCGCAAGCGAAAGCGCGAGACCGAGATTGAGGAGGAGGAGCGCGTCAAGGCGGACCGCGAGTGGCAACAAAATTTCGAGGAGTCGCGCCAAAGCCGCGTAAACAGCTGGCACGACTTCCAGTCCGGCGCGGGCAAGTCTAAGAAGACCAAGAAACAAAAGCACATGACCGGCATGATGGTGCCTCCCAAATTCAAGCCGGAATCGCGATGAAGTTGCTTCCCAACGCGGCGCCGTCACGACCTCCGCCTCCCATTGCGTCGCGTTGATCATGAATATTTTTACATTTTTTATATAAGTCTCCTTTGGAATTGTAATTGACACACGTGCATAATGTATAGACTAAGAAATCACATTTCGTCCTGGTTTATTCTCTCTCAACCGGTTGCCTTCCTCTATTTAGATTTCCGTGTACAGGGAAGCGGTAAACACAATGTCGCGTTTGATGGCCGCCGACGCCTCCTCCATTTTGGACTGCAGTCCAGGATTACCGATTCGTATGGCAGCCGTTTTCACATCACGCAGAGTTTCGTCCAGCTGCTGGATGCAGCGCACGATAATGCCCTCCTGCACCTCGGTCAGTTTCATTATCTCGGCAAAGGGCTGTGAAATGGAGGCAACATTTATTTGGTTTCTTCAACAAAGATTAGATAATTCATACCTTGTTCCTCGCCCACTCGTAGACCACCTCGATCAGGCCGAAATTAAGGCGATTCTCGGCCTCGACGACCGCATGGTAGCGCTGCTCCTCCGCCAAAATAGTGTCGTTGATCTGTTCAAAAGCTGCCACACACTTTTTAAGGGCCTCCGGAATAACTGGCTCTCCCTGGATCTTTGCCTGGAAGACTAGGCCAGAGAGCAGGGCGGCAATCTCGGCGGGCTCGAGATCATTGAACATGTTGCACAGAATTAGCTCCGTAATCAGCAGCTCGTTTTGGCCCATCTCGCAGGCAACCTTTCCCTTGAGTGTGACCTCATTCAGCTCATCGATGTATTTGAGAGCGCGAAGCACGTCCATTTTGTTGCAGTAGTCTGGATAGAGGGAAAGGTTCTTTGCGGAATTCTTGTAGCGCAGCTCCTCGATGTGAATCTCCAGCATGCGCCGCTCGTACACCTTGGCGAATTCCTGCTCGAACCCGGCTATGTTGGTGTGCGGCAGCAGGTCGCCCACTTGCCGGAACAGGTGATCCACATAGTTGAGCTGGGCCAGCTCCGTGTCGGCGTTCACATTGACCTCCTTGGACAGGTTTACAAACTTGACAGATTCCGGATTGGCAATGTAGCTCTCGTTCAGCTGGTGAAGCTCGGTCACTGTTTTGACCACGGTTCCGCCTGGCGGTGTATCCTTAAAGCGCTCCAGCTGCCGCTGCTCCCAGTTCCGGATGATCACATCAGCATCCACTTTGAATGTGTTCTTTGTGATGCTTACGATGTCGATTGCCTTGATGTCCAGCACGGTGTGCCCGCCAATGCCCTCCGGCTGAAACATCTTATGATTCGACGTAAGGGAGATAATTTTGTAGTAGAGCTCGCCCCGCTGCAGGCCTTCGTTATCCTTGGCCTTGAACTGGTGGTCCAGGACTAGTACTTTGTAGACAGTGTCCTTGCCTGGAACGGACTTGGTGTTGAGTAAGATGGCCAGCTTGTTGTAGTGCTTGCCCTGGGTGACTACGATGACGCGGCCCACTTTCAGTTCTTTCTGGATCTTGGCTTGGGTGACAACGAATTTCTAAAAAGAATATTTAAGAATTTAAAATTGGAAATATGGGTAACAACCGCGCCCAAAAAATAGATACTGAAACTAACGAAGATTCATGAACTCACCATGGTACGATGCTTCTCCTTCCAGTACTCCACGGCCTTGTCATAAAACTCTATAAGCGGCTGGAGATGATCACCCAGGGTAGGCAGCATGGCAAACTTGTCCTCGGCCAGGCGGAGCTGCTTCTGCTGCGTGGGAAGCTGCAATTTTTGATTAAACTCCTTGAAGCTGAACTTCATGATATCCTCCACTTTGATGCTTTCAATGCGCAGGCAGGTGAGGATTACTGCATAGCGCAGGATGAATTGTGATTGCAGCTTCTCGGGCAGGCCAAGGATCATCGGTCGCAACTCCATCGATGGCGGCACATTGGCCTTGCACAACAGTATAACCGTTCCCGTCTCATCGTGACCCCGTCGTCCTGCTCTGCCCGCCATCTGGATGTACTCTCCGGGCTTCAGGTTGCGCACCTCGAGGCCATCGAACTTCTTGTGCGAATCGAAGACAACCGTGCGAGCGGGCATGTTGACGCCCATGGCAAATGTCTCGGTGGCGAAGAGCAGCTTCACCAGTCCATTCTGGAAGAGCATTTCCACAATTTCCTTGAGTATTGGCAGGATGCCGCTGTGGTGGACTCCGATGCCCCGCTCTAAGGCGTCCTTGAGCACAAGCACCTGGGGAATGGTGCGATCCGGCGGCTTCAGCTTGGCAAGGCACTGCAGGAAGAACTTCTGCACTGAACCCTTCTCCTTCTCCGTGTTGAGATCCACCGACTGTAGGGCTGCAACGTTGGCATCACACCGATTCCGGGACAGGGTAAAGGCCACCACTGGCATCTTGTTGTTGCGCCGCAGAAAGTCTATCAGTCCGATCCAGGTGTACTGCTCCTGCTTGGCATTCACGTAGTTCTTTGGAGCACCACCGCCGCCCTTCGCCTTGCCCTGCATCTCCTTTTTACGCTCCACGGCCTTCTCGTAGTTACCCTGTAGGTACCTTCCCTGGGCATCCACCAGCAGGAATATATCGTCCCGGCTCTTGCCGCCAGCACCCGTGTAGAGGAAGTGAGTCAAAGGCACGGGCCTCTTCAGCGTACTAATAACATACACCTTCCGCTTCTTAGTGCTGCCCACCCAGTCTGCCAGCTCCATGGTATTCGGCACTGTGGCACTGAGCATTATGATGTTCACGTGATCCGGCAGCAGGATGATGACCTCCTCCCACACGTGACCCCTTTCCGGGTTATTGATGTAGTGCACTTCGTCGAAGATGACGTACTCCAGGTCCCTGGTGACTTCGCTGCCGCAGTACAGCATGGAGCGCAGAATCTCGGTGGTCATGATCAGGCAGGAGGCGGTGGGCTCGATCTGCAGATCGCCCGTTATCAGTCCGACGTCCTTGAAGGTCTTGCGGAAGTCGCGATACTTTTGATTGGACAGAGCTTTGATGGGCGACGTGTATATAGTGCGGGTGAGATCGCGCTTGGATAAAGCGATGGCGTACTCGGCCACCACCGTCTTGCCCGCGGAGGTGTGGGCTGCCACGAACACATATTGGCGCTGCTCGAGCTTGAGAATGGCCTGCTTCTGGAAAACGTCCAGCTCGAAGGGAAACTCCATGGCCGGGCAGGGTATCTGCTCCTTGAAATCGTTGATCGGATGACTGATATCCACCATCTCGGCCCAGTCGCTCTTGAAGGTCTTCGTGGCAGCGGAAATATTCAGCACTGGCTTGAGGTCTGCCTTCATGATCTGGTCGTCGACGTCCTGGAACTCCTCGGAGGGAAAGGGCAGGTTCCCCTCTCGGGCACTTTGAGCGACTCCAGAAGAACCCGCTTCCGGAGTCCGCGTCAGCTGCATCCACTCCTGCACGTCCAGGTCCTGCTCCAGATTCTCCAGCAAATCCACGTTGCTGGCGTCGGGGAGAACAGGGGCAGGATCCACAGGCTGCGACTGGGAGAAGCTGTGACCCGATGAAAAGCCCGGCGGCACCGTAAGCAGCTTGTCCCCGAACTTGAAGTTATCCACATCCAAGGCCGCGATCTGCTGGCGCTGCTCGTCAAAGCCGCCCGGCCAGAAGGGATAGTTTGAGTGCGAGCCACGCGTCGCCTCATCCAGCAGGCCAGGCTCGCGCTGCATGGACATCGAATTGTTTGCATTGGCGCCCACGTCCTCCAAGTCCACCTCCAGGAATTCCAGAATCTTACCGCTCTGGTCGCGGCGGGGAACTAACTTAGTGGTCCCAGGGCCGCGAGGCACATGCAACAGGCGCATCGGATCGAATTTGCGTGGCAGTACGTCCGGCAGGGGATCGTGGATGGAGAGGTTCGGGCGCAGGATGTAGTTGCGTAGCCTCTCCAGGTTGTCCTCGCCCCTAATCTCGCTCATTCTGGGAGTTTGCGGCGAAATTAGAGCGTTTTGTTTAGCAAATGAGTGTCGGCAAAAAAGTGCGAAGCTGGATGAAAACAAAGAATGAAAGAGTAAAGAGGAGGGAGATGGTCACTCTAAAAATCGAAATATGGGCGCGTTCCTAATTCAGTTTTTGACGAGGTGATATTAAATCACTTGGTCAATTTTATACCCAATCAACAACAAATCAACAATTTTTTATTTTCTTTTTTTGTATAGAAGTTAATGATAGATTTAATTTTATTTATTTTATTTAGTTACTTTTGTTTAGTTTTATAATAAGTTAAATTGATTTTTTGTAAGCCTTGCCTTATAATTATTATTTATTACAAAAATCGGCTAAGTTAGCGTCTCCTCTTTTTTAAATCTAATCGCCCACTGAAGATAAATGTTAAACCTTGATTAATTAAAAATCCAGAATTTATTGCAAATTTCTATAGATAATAATATATTTTCTTAACAAGCTTTATGGCCCATAAACAGTGACACAGTCACTGTTTTTAGATTTTGTTACTACAGGTAATTACCTTGATGTGTGCGTGTGTTATTTACTCATATGGCACTGTGTTAGTGTAACCGGATTTTCTTCACTCGGAATACAAATAAACCGATCGGATTACTTTCTGCGGAAAACCTCGACCTTGAGGGGGTGACACTTGTCGTCTGGCACTACGGCGCCCACCTGGATGGAGACATCTCCCTGGGGACAGGCGCTTAGGGCCACCAGCAGATTCATGTCTGCAACGAACTCAATAAAGTCTCCCTTGCGGGCGGGACTCGGCTTGCAGAAGTACTGATGAGTGTCCCGGGTGAAGCCGGTGCACATGAAGATGTTCCACACGTCGTGCACATCCTGCTCCGTCAGGCCGCGCTCCTCCACCACCGCCTTGACCAGAGAGCTGTGGCAACTGCCCACCCGATCCTTGCCCGTGATGAGCTTGTAGGTGTAGTCGTCGCAGCGCGTTCCAATCACATCGTGCAGAGCACCTCCGTCCTCATCGATCCCATAGCCGGCCAGAGAGTCGAACACAAAGGTGGCCATGGGGCGCAAATAGGGCAAGCAGCTCCACAACCGATCGTAGACACGCAGGTGCGATGAGTGCAGCTGACGCGTCTTGCCGGAGTAAAAGCGTTCGGCAGTGTTGTCCAGGTTCCAGAAGTTCACGTCGCCCACCTGTGAGCCCTCGTGGATGGTGATGCGGCACAGGTCGCCCGCCTGCATTGTCCAGGTGCGTGCCTCCCGCTTGGGCACCACCAAGGTCTCCACCAAATCGCCGGTCAGAGCCTTGAAACGCTTGTCCTGAAATCCACAACAATAAATAATAATCTAGAAAATATGTTGAAGTAATCTCTGGATAGTTCCTTCCCGAAATAGTACTTGCTTTTTCATCTAATCTCTTTGGGTTGTTTGTAATGCTCCAAAGATTAGTTATCGTCAACATGACAGGTAATAATGCAGGGGTTCTGAACTTACATCGTATTCCTCCCTTGACACTATTGATGCTTCTGGTTTATCATAGCAGAYGACGGGCGAATGCTTCTCAAAAGTGCGGGGCTTGTCGCCACGCCCACACCAGGAAGCGGGCGCCACCGGGCTTTCAGTGGGAGCATTAGTAGCCATGTCTAGGGGGAACAGTGTGTGACTACCTCTCCTCAGCGCTTTTACGTAGTGGTCTAATCAACGACCAAAAACGAACTGATCTAGCTTTACAGCTGGGCCGAGCAGGTTAGCTCTGCTGCTAGAGGTATCGATAGCACGGCCTCTATCGAATTTCAAAGAGTCAGTTATGGTTGTTAAAAACAGATCGTAATTTATTTATTAATGAATTTTTACCAAAAAACTAGGTTTACATAGCAAAGCAGTTGGAAATCAAGTAAACAAATCAACAAAAATAATATTTCTTCTGGCATTGTCTTTTCTGACGAAACATTTATGTATTAACTATAGAGCAATCATGGCGAATGATGCAATACTCGGACCTATCCTACATGTGGCTTTCTTTCGCGTGCGAGGAAGATGCTAATCAATTCTTTATACCTAAGCTAATTCGAACCTAAGCTAAACAAGTATTCTTTAATCAAGCGTTCTTTTTTTGTTTTCTTTTCTTATGTCTCCATCGGTTGCTGCATTTTGAAGGGCACCGCGTTCTCCATGTTATCCAGCAATTCCTCTAAAAGGACGCGCAGCTCCTTTGAGGAGAACTCCTGTGGCAGCGGCAGCCGCTCCAGCGCCACCTTTAGCACAGAGGACAATTCCGTATTGGGGCAAACGATGCACATGCCGTGAACCAAATAGCTAATGCTCTGCGAGATTTCGCTCTGGCAGAGCCGGTGCTTTGAAGTGGGACAGGGGAGCAGGGCAATCCTCGAGCAGAGCTCACTAAGCTGCGGCTTTAGATTCTCCCATCGCGCATTAATGTCAGCAATGTTTTTCGTATGTTGAATCTGGTTGAACTTGGCACTGATGTCAATAAAGTCCAGAAAGATCTGACCCTGGTTGGCCCAGTTGGGCACACGGATGCTGCTCCCCTCGGTGTTCTCGAACTGGATGAGGAGGCTGTGCAGGTAATCCATTCGTCCTGCAAGGTGGAAAATAATAAAAAGTCAAAAAATAACTTCAATTGCCGCACAATAAGTCAAACTCACCGTTTATAATCGCATCAGGGGCTATGTACTGAAAGATAATCTCGTGTGCCTCCACCCAGTGTCTGGCCTTCAGCAGGTACTTCGCTTGCAGGTGTCGTTTTCCCGATGCCCCGGCTTTCACCGCTTTGGCATAGTCCACCCAGGACATAGGAACGTTCAACTCCTCCACAACAAAGCACTCCTCTGCATTTAAAGGTATTTTTTCAGATACTATTACGTTGCGCTGCAGCATTTGCTGCACAGCCCGTTCCCGCTGTGGCCGACGCTTGAGGTGCAACAACACGAAAATGCCCCAATGCCAAAGGCCTTCGTTCTCCAGCTGGCTAGCAAAGTCCACCGTGAGGCGGGACTCTGTCAATTCCGAGCAGTGGCGGTAGCCGAGAGCTCGCAGGTTTTGAAGAACAAGCCAACTAAAATGAGCATAAAAATAAGGAGGTTTTAGAGGAATTATTAGAATAAACAAGAAAAGAAGCTAACTTCGATGAAAATATAGATGGTGAAATAATAGATAATAATAGATGAAAATATGTTAAAAAATAGCGAAGTTATAATTTTTTTCTACAAATTTTCATATGACAGCTTCATGATAAAGTCGACCGTTCCGACATATGTATATAGTAGTGGGAATAGTCAAAGCAAAGTTTCATTCAAATAGCTAATAAAATGAGATACTAGTTTGCATAGAATCGGATAGACGGAAATGGCTAGATCGACTTGGCTGTTAATGCTTATCATGAATATAAAAAATATACAAAGTTCTGATATTTTGGCTAAGATATATTTTTTAGCTTACCTTAGACGAAAGTCCATGGGATCGGTGGTATGTGTTATCGGATTGAGGGTTTCTTCCAGGGAGTGCGTTCTCTTGGAATACAACTGGAGCAAGTGGTAGCGCAGGTCGTAGACTGGTTTCGTCCCAGTAGGAGATGCAGATTCTTCTTTGTAGCTTGGCTTCGGGGCCTCCGCATAGCACTCCTCTGCCTGGAAGGCCTTGTTGTATGCGTTTAGAGCATCGGTTATAGTGGAAGTTGGGGCTGTGAAGTACCAGAGCTGCATGGCCAATACCGTCAGCCAGTTTTGATCTTCCAGCAGGTTAATAGCCCCCTGGGAACTCTGCATTATGGGCACACCGGCGGCCAGCATGAACATCTTTAAGCGCTCCAGGTCGATGTACTTGTCTGACTTGCTTTGCTGCCAGGCGTAGAGCTGCTCTTCCACCAGCAATCGAAAGTCGGCACCCGAACTAAGTTGAGCCAACACAAGAGCCAAATTCGCGTCGTCGTAGTTGAAGGCCAGCTCGCAAGCCTCGCTCACGCGATGGCAACTAAGCAGATCCAGCATGTGTTCCAGGTAGGTGTGGGTGCTCACCTTCTTCGAGAGCAGATCCTTGCCCATCAGCGTATTCTCAAGCCACTCGGACAGCAGGCTGCGCCGGCACATGACCATGTAGTGCGAGTTGACGTCCATGTCCAGCAGCTCGTCATGCACACCCCACAGCGCGAACAGAAGCGACCACACGGACACAAAGTACTCCTCCATCTCACCGCCGTCTCGCTGCTTTAACGATTCGGCAAAGTGCTTGGACACCAGATCTGTGCCATTGTTTGGATGCAGCCAGGGGCACTCGCTGCCCTCCACCTCCACAGCCAGGCTGTCGCGCAGTTGCACCTCCAGGTGGGAGACGATGCCCTCGCGAATGCTCCCATTGTTCTTGACCATGTTAAACTGCACCATTTGCAATACATTGGGTGACATATCGCTGGGCAAACGAGGAGCAAAAACCAAAGAAGCGGGCAAAGCGGGTCCAGAAACTGTAAGTAAATTTAAATATTTATTAAATTAACATTATTAAAGTATCACTTTCCGGGATTACATACATTCCTTGAGATTGCGTAGATTGTTGAAGGTGTTCGGCAACACCAGGGAGTTCTTCGGCCCAAAACTCAGCTTGAAACTGCGTCCCCTGTATAATCCCAAATCAGCGATCCAGGTTTCACGCAGGTCATAGGCAATGGATCGCGGCAAAGGTACCGTGGTGGCAAACACCTTGACCGAGGCCACCCTGGGCTTGCACACAAATTTGAAGGGCTTCAAGACCACGGACTCCCTATGCTTCTCCTTTTCGCCAGCCGGTATGCTTCCGGTTGCCATTGATGAGGTCTGTAAAATTATAAGAGTAAGTAACTGCCTTCGGGCTAAGAGATCTCTGAACATACTTCCTCGGAATGTGCGTCGCAAAGGAGGCTGGCCACAGAGACCGAGGAAGAGACGGGCAGAGCAGATGGGTGCCCAAAGTCGTATTGGCTGGAGTTTTCTGAGCCGCCATCTTTCCATGGAGAAGGCTCTACGTTGAAGAAGTTGCGATATCCTCTGGTTGGCTCTAAAACGGCAGGATTTCACAAGAATTAAAATATATGGATTAATGGTAGTTACACTTACCCATAGCCTCATCCTCGCTGGCATTGTCCTCCACAAACAGGGAGGACTTCATCAGTTGCATCTTGTGCGGCTCGTTTCCCACTATGTCCTGGGCCACAGCGGCTGTGGGGCTAAAAACGGTCGGATGGCGACGCGGCGGGGCATCGAACATGGAGAAATTTGATCCCATGCCGGCTTGGAAAAACTCTGAAGCAAACCAATAATTTTTATTATTATTATTTAATATCATGCTGGTGTATATACTTACGCGTTTTATCAAACAGCAAAAACTCAGCTGTGTCGTCCATTGTTCTGGATCCGTTGATCACTCCTGCGACCAAGGCCTTTGCATCAAGGCTGCGGGCCGCATCTTCTGATATCTTTTGGGCCTGTCGCAGTGAGTTTAGTGTCATCTTATCAGCAGCAGCTCGTTGTTGCGCCTCCAGGGAAACCATTTTAGCCTTTTTCGGATCGGTGGGCACTTGTTCTTCCTCATCGCTGTCGTCCAGACCGTATTTCGAAAAGTGTTTAACGCGGAATACCCAGCTGCCCGTCTCCGGGCGGTACTCGATGAAGCGCGTGTCATTCTTGTCACAAACCCGACGCAGCTTGCCCTCCCAGTCCATCTCGAGGAGGCGCTGTGGCTCCTTGATGGCCTCATGCTTCGTCTTGTCCAATGGCCACACCTGATCGAGGGTTACCTGTGCGTCCCGGTTCAGGCCCTGACCAATGGGAGGTTTGTTGTCGTCATCGGGATAAATAATAATTTCCCTGTTGCGGAAGTGGACTGCAGGGGAAGGATTAATCAGAGATTGATAAATATATAACTTGAAAGAGCACCTTACCTATCTCATCTATATTCAGGCCAGCCACATCCAGTTCCTTGCCGAAGAACACATTTCCGTAGCCCTCGCGTCCAACTGTAAAGTTCGGAACCACACAGGATCCATCTTCGGCCAAATAGGAGCGCAGATCGTCCAGCGTTGGGATGGTGTAGTACCCCACACGGCGCAACACAATGCCTGTGGGATGTGCCTCGTAGTCGGCGTCCTCGCCAGCCGCCTCGATGGCTAGACGTGAACGGTTTGCCGAATGCTCCTCCGTCTCGTGGGATCTGCTCAAAAGCCCGCTCTCGTTAGCCTGATCCGAAGTGAATGTATCTCGCCTGGCAATAGCGCTAGCCTGATCCTCGAACGGGTTCTCCGGAATGGTGGATACCGACAAGCGTACTGTTGACGTTGGCCGATATGTCTCCAGGGGTTTGCGGGGCACCAGCTCGTTGAGAGTGCTATTGTGGGGAGAGGCTTGATCCATTCCGGTCTGGATATTGTGCTGGCGTACCTTCTCTAGATTGTTCGGATGCAGCCAAGACTCGCGGCGACTGCTATCCTGGCTTTCTCGGCCAGTCGCCCCACCTGGCGAGTGTCCTGCTGGCGGTGGCTCACTGGGAATAGCTCCACTGAATGATTCGCGTTCCTTGTTGGGAGTTCCCACTCTCGGACGGGACTGGGGAGTGCTGGGAGCACTGCCATTTAAGTTGGAGACATTCCCGCTATCGACGGGATTCACCCTGGGCTTGATAACCAGACGCTTGGCGGTGGGCTTGAGATTAAAGCATTCCACACTCGTATCCAACTCCTCAAGGCCATTGAATAGACTCTTTCGATTCATGGTGCTTCCCAGAGCCTTCACCTTCACTGGATTTGGGACATCCTTAGTGGCTATCTTGTACTGGTTGCTGTTTAGGTCCAGAACCGCCTGCTGAGCAGCCGGATTCGTGGCCCTAGTAGCATCCGCCTCGTTTCCATGCTTCAAGTCCTTGAAAATAGGCGAGTCTCCATAGGGGGAAGTGACCCTGGCCAGGATCTGTTGGTGTATGGGCTGGTGGGATGGCGTCATTATACCCACAGTGGGTTGGGCACCCATCAGTCCACCGGTCATCGAATTGCTCGTTCCCAGGCCGCCAAAGCCACCGCCCAAGCCAGCGTTTCCGAAAGCACCAGTACCACCTCCAAAGAGACCGCCGACTGGAGCAGCTCCTGTGCCCCCCAGGGTCGAAGTTCCGCCACCGAAGAGGCCACCTCCCGGTTTAGCCGCTTGCCCGAATAGCGATCCACCCGTGTTCCCAGCGTTGAAGTTAAGTGGTGCTGCACTGGTGGCTCCGAAACCACCAAATCCCGAAGTGGCTGGCTTGTTCATTCCAGAGTTGAAGAGTCCTCCGCCCGTGGCTGCCGTGCTGGTGTTGATACCGAAGCCTCCAAAGCCGGTATTTGCTGTTGAGGTGGCCCCAAAGGCAGGCGCAGCGAAGCTTGTGGCCGGCTTGGCCCCGAAGAGTCCTCCGCCAGCGGTGCTCGTGGCCGGAGTTCCAAAACCAAATCCTGAAGTGGCCGTTGGAGCGGCTGTGCCCAGTCCAAAGGCCGACTTGTTGGGATCGGCAGCGGGCGTAGCACCGAACAGCGATGTCTGCTGAGTGGCTCCAGCTGTGGTTCCAAAGCCTCCGAATCCGGTGCTGGTCTGACCGAAGGCCGGTGCTGCACTGGTAGCTGGTGTCTGTCCAAACAAGCTAGCCCCCTGTCCGAAGGCGGGCTTGGCTCCAAACGGATTGGATGCGTCAGTGGGCGCAGCAGCAAAAGGTGTGGTAGTGGCTGCTCCAAATGGTTTCTGCAGGAAGTTGTTCTGCTGGGCCGGTGCTCCAAAGGCACTGCTAGTCGCTGGCTGCTGCCCAAAGGCCGTGTTGCCAAACAGGCTCTTGTTTTCCGTCACCGTCTGACCAAAAAGACTGGTACCCTGCTGCTGTGTGCTTCCAAACAAACCGGTGGCAGCAGGTTGCGGCTGCGGCTGGGCCACCTGACTGGAGAATCCGAACGCGCCTGGCGCACTGCCTGCCTGCGGACCCTTGCGCGAGCAGAGGTAGTCCTCCATGCGCAGTTCCTCCAAAGACTTTAGCTCGTACTCCTTCATGGCTGTGATACAGTGCAGCTTCGTGTTGACACTATTTGGCTGGCCGCTCTTCATAAGGGTATCCGTGCCGATTGTCGGCTGATACTTGGCCACGGCGGTGCCTGAATTAACCCCGGTGGCCACAGAAGTGGCCTGGGGTTGGGCAAACGCCGAGGCGGTGCCGCTGCCAAAGACACTGGTGTTAGTAGGCGCTGCCTGTCCGAAGGTACCGAATCCCGAGGTGCTGGTGGACGCAGCCTGCTGGCCAAACAGCGAGCTAGTGGGCTGGGCGGCGGCCGTTTGGCCAAAGGCCGTCATTCCCGGTTTGGCGGCTCCAAAGGCCGGCAGCGACGACTGGCCGAAGAGTGAGTTGCTGGGTGCCGCTTGAGTGGATCCGAAGATGTTCGAGGTCTGCTGTGGTTGCGAGAACGCTGAAAAAAAAACAATATTACAGAATGCACAGACAAATTCAATTCAGCGTGTTCGTTTCTAACCTCCAAATGTCGAAGGCTGGGCCGCGGCGGTGGTCCCGAAGGCACTGGAAGTGCTGGCTCCAAACAATCCGCCCGTGGGCTGCGCAGGCGTGGCTGCGGCACCGAAGAGCGACGGCTGCGTCGGCTGGGCGGCAAAGGTGGAGGTGTTGCCAAAGGCCGGAGCAGCCGGCTTGCCGAACGCTGACTGGCCGAACGGAGTGGCCGCTGTAGTGCCGCTGAAGCTGCCAAAGCTGGTGGCTCCGGGTGTGGCCCCAAAGGTTGGTTTCGAGCCGCCAAACATGTTGCTAACACACTCGTTTCGTCGCTCAGATAACACACATGTACTTGGGAAGCCCCCTTCCTTTGTCCTTCAGACGCGAGCTATCGCGATGAGCAATTCCTTGATTTCACAACGTTGGCCAACGATCAGCAATGGCGCAGTTCCTGGGGTGAGGGCGGCAGGCGGTCGCCCGAGCTCTGTCTAAAACAATCAAACACGCGAAATTCACCAAGTCAGCATAAACAAAGCCAGTCGGACGCAAAAGGTGGACAGAAATGGCGCGCCGATTTTTTCACGATGTCTGAAGAGAACGCAATAGTGTGACCAGTTTATGTGTCTATGTAAGTGCAGGAGGTGGAAGCAGTGTTGCCAGGTGCAATTTTTGCAATATCCGAGTTGCCATAAATAAATAAATTAAATTATGTATTTTTCTTTGAATTAATATGTCATTATGACGTGGTTTTTCTGTGGAAAAAATAATTAAGATGTTCTGGTTTATCTAGCCACCAGTAAGAAAATTTTTAGATTTCAAAATTTATACTCTGTTTTTTTTTTTTTTTTTTTAAATATTACATGCTTCGAAAAAGCACAAAATTTCAACTTTAAGGGTATAGAAATTTGATAAGCTAAAGATTACTTTACTTATTTTTATTTAATTTTTATTTTTTGTAGCAGGAAGCAAACGAAATCGTCCAAATCGAAAATGAAAGCGAATACCGGAACACGCCTGTGTAGATGCAAAGGAACTTGGAATGGGGTTTTCATATATTTCGCATTTAGTATTTTTACCCGGTCGCCCAGCGGGTCACACTGCCTGAATAGGGGGCGGAGGGCGTACTAATGACTTGAACTTACTTTTAAGCCCCAACTAGACGCCCCACAATGGATACAACTGCCACTCGTTCGCTCCCCTTCGTGTACCACTACAAGAACCATGAGGGCAGGGACTGCACATCGCAGCTAAATATCACCTTTCCATTCGACCAAGAATCTCTGGAGGAGTGTGTGACCCAGTTGATGAGCCAGATGGATCCCATGATGCGTTATCTGGACGAGAACATCAGTAAGTCCCAAGCAATGCCCATTGGATCGAATCTAATAGAGTACAAATCTGTCAACAGGCCTGGAGAAGCAGCTGCAGGAGTTCGTGGACACGGAACACCAAAGGTTTTTGGATGACCACGCCGAGAAGCTCCTCAATCAGGCTGCCAACGATGAATTGGACTTGGAGGCTATAGTGCGGAACACAGAGCGTCTGTACAAGGATGAGCTGCTGCAGTTTGCGGATCGTGTGGGTCCCAGCGACGCCGATATATTCGCCCAGAGCTTTCACCGGTTGGTGCACTCCTCCTCGCTGGAGGAGATCCTTAAACGGGAGCGGACCTATGCCAAGGTGGTGGCCGACATGACCGAGCACATGGACAACGAGGTGGAGACGCTAAACAACTCGCAGCAGCAGGAGATGGACAGCCAGATAAACCAGCTGGATATAACCACGACCTCGGACGACATCAACAATCTCCTGGCCCAGCAGTACACCACACAGAACTTTGTGCGCAAGCGCTACGAGTCCGAGCTGGAGGCTATGATGGGCCATCAGAAGAACGAGTATCGGGACTGGATCACGAGTCAAGTGAGCCAAATGTTTCAGATGTCCCCGGTGGCCACGCCGTTGGGCAACCGCTCCTCGATGTTCGTCTCGCAGCAACCTTCGATGGAAGAGAGCTTCACCATTCACCTGGGCTCTCAGCTGAAGCACATGCACAACATCCGCATCCTCAGCGCCAATGTCACGGAGCTGTGCAGTCCGCTGCACGCCGAGGAGAGTCTGAATGGCTTGAATATGGCCCTGGGTCTTTACTCCAGCTCCCTGTGCGGCGTGGTGGTCCTGACCCCATCCATTCAGGCGCAGGCCAACAAGAACATCATAAAGAACGCCAACAAATCCACCGAGTTTCACTTCGAGCAGATTGATGTGCAACTAGAGAACATCGAGAAGCAGATTCGGAGTCTAAGCACCGGTGATTCCAGCACCAGCAGTAATAGCAGCAGCACGGAAGACAGTGCCACTTCCTCGCCGATCAAAAAGCAGGTGCCCAGACTGAAGACGGGGGACTTCTTCATCACCAAGCACTCGAATCTCTCCCAGTCCCATGTCATATTCCATCTGATCTCGGACGAACCCATCAACAGTCCAAGTGAGATAAACTCACGACATCCTGTGATCTTGGGGCTAAGGAATATTCTCAAGACGGCTAGCAGGCATGACATTACCACGCTGACCATTCCGGCCCTGCTGCGGCACGAGATGAGCGAGGATATGACAGTCCAGTGGTGCATCAGGCGTGCGGAGCTGGTTTTCAAATGTGCCAAGGGATTCATGATCGAGTCGGCGTCTTGGGGAGGCGCTGAATTAAGGTGAGTATATTTTTTATGGGGTATTATAATTTTAGTCAGAAGTTTGCAAAGTAAAGTATATATATTCTTGATCAGCATCAACAGCAGAGTCTAGATCTTGAGATCTAGACATGTCGGTCTGTTGAGTCCATCAATTTTTAAGCTATCTGAATGAAACTTTGCAGATAGTCTTTTGTCATTTCTCTCTACTATATATGCCGGATCCGCCGCCTACATTTTATAACTGCGATAGAAAAAATAGGGAAATTTGTAGAAAAAAAAATTATAACTTCGCTGTTTTTTAACATATTTTTATCTACTTTGAGACTTGGTCATTTTTTATTATATAAGCATTTCGGTTTTCATTTTACGAAAGTCGGACAACTATATCATATAGTTACCATAGGAACAAACAATCAATAGTGAATAATTTAAATCTGTGAAAAATATAGTTGAAAGTTGATTTTACTTTGTTTTTGTTCAGCCCACATA